>VMDO01004262.1:0-112616 GCA_007922755.1 Pedetes capensis
CCTTAAATGGCTTGAGTTAGTCATTCCACAATATGTACATAGATCAAAACCTTGTTTTGTACACCATAAATTGATATTACTTTTTTCAACTTTACTTAAGTCATTATTTTTAATTTGGGAAATTTTCATCAATTTTCTAAAAATATTTGTGTACTTTTCCCCAATTTATTTTCTTTCTGTTTTTCATATTGGATAATTTCTATTGTTCTCTTATCAGTTTCAGTGATTCTTTCCTCTATCATTTTTTTTTGCAATTAAATCTATCCAGTGAGTTTTTCATTTCTGTTATTATGTTTTTTAATTCTAAAACTTCCATTTGTTTCTATTTTATATCTTTTATTTCTTTGCTGAGACTTTCCTGTTTTCAAAAATTGTTTATAGCATATTTGTAATTGCTTGTTGAAACATTGTAAGATGGCTAGTTTAAAATCCTTGTTGGATAACTCCAATACCACTGCCATCTCAGTGTTGGTGTCTGTTCAATGTCTTTTCTCATTCAAGTTGATATGTTCCTATTTGTTTTAATATCATGAGCACTTTTACATGGTTTCCTGGAATTTTTATGTTATGAGATTCTGGATCTTAATCCTATGGTGTTTTTGCTAGCCTACTCTAACACCACTCTGGGTGGGGAAATGGGGGCACCATTCATTGTGAGTGGATGTTCCCCACTCACCATCTGTTGATGCCCAGGGAAAGGGAAGGGTTACCATTACTACTGTGAAAGGTAGAATTTCAGGATCCTTACTGGGCCTCCACTCAAACCACCTTGACTTGGAGAAAAAGACCTCTACTACCACATATAGTTGAGGGACTCATTACTTCCCAGCAGGGATGAACATCCCGGATCCCCATTCTATTCTTTCTGAAACTACCTCAGGGAGAAGAGGAAGAGTATATGTGACTATTGTATTAGTTAGCTGTTGTCGTTGTAGCAGAAAAGCCAACTGAAACCAAACAGAAACTTATAGAAAAAAAGGTTTGTTGGAAGCTTACAGAGTCCATAGTGGTAGCAGGACAGGCATGGTTGCAGTAGAGGCAGAGCCTGTGCCAGACATCCACATGGCATCACAAGGCAAGAGGCAGAGAGAGACCTGGGCTGTGGGTTTGGGGTAAGAACCTCCAAAGACCAATCCCCAGGGAGCCACTTCTGCAAAGTTAGTTCCTGCCTCCCAGATTTTCCATAGCATCCACAGACAGGACCATTAGTTGGAGACCAGTCATTAAGGCACATGACCTTTGGAGGACACTTTGTATTCAAACCATGATACTCTGCCTCTGGTCTCCAAAGTTCTATGGCTGTCTCATAATGCCAAATCTATTTAGTTCAAATTTAAGAGTCCTCAAATATCTTAACAGTTTCAACCATGCTTAAAAGTTCAAGTCCAGATCTGCATTGAGACTCAAGGAAAACTCCAGTTGTGGGCCCCTCCAAAACAAAAAGCAGGTTACATTCTTCAAAACTATAATGGCACCATGCCAGGCTCGGTGGCACATGCCTATAATCCCAGCGGCTCGGGAGGTAGAGGCGGGAGGATCACAAGTTCGAGACCAGAGGCAGTCTGCATAACTTAGCAAGACCCTGTTTCAAAAAAAGTAAAAAAATGGGCTGGGGGTGCAGCTCAGCGGTCCAGCACTTGCAGAGCATGCAAGTGTGAGGCCCTGGGTCCAACCCTCAGTACCACACACACAAAAAAAAACCTATAGTGGCACCGAGTAAGCATTCCCATTACAAAAGGGAGGATTCATGGCACAGAAAGGAAAGATTGGTTCATAGCAAGACCAATATTCCCACTGGACAAACAAAACCTGTTGGTTCAAGTGTGGTATCTGCTACATATGATGTCATCTGGCATCTGTTATTTGGCATCACCTGAGCTGAAACAGGCTTGCATGGCTCCATCCCTGTGGCTCTGGCATTTGGAGTACAAACAGCCTTTCTAGGCTGGCTTCATTGTTTATTGGCAGCCTCCCTCAGTAGACGCTTCATATTGCTGGTATCTCTAACATCTTGGGGTCTCCATTGCTGATGAGGCACCGCCCTCAAAGCTTCTTGCATCAGCCCTTCAGGGGCTCTCCTCGGGGTATCTGATCCTGCTATATATCACCTGGCCTCACTGGCTGTCATCTGGAATCTTGGTGGCAGTCTCTATAGCCCCTTAACTTTTACATTTTGCATGCCTGCAAAATCAGGACCACGCAGATATTGCCAAGGGTTGCTGCTAGCTTGATAAATAACTGGCCCCTTTTGGACCGTAGCTGCAGTGGAGGCCTCTGTATGCCTAGCTGGAGAAACCACTTTCCTGAGAGGCTTCTTTTTAGCAGGGCATCCTGGAGACACTGACTTTTCAGATACTCCCTTTTCAAATGAGTTTTTTGTTTAATGCCCTGGGGCCTTAGATGGAAGCAGTCTATCCAACTCCTTTTCTGCATCCAGGCCATCTTTATAATTCTCTTTCATGGTGGTTATCACTTTCACAATTATGGCCTCCTTGCCCAAGCTGACTCTGTTCCCAATAACTTTAGAAAAGCCCTCACTGCTATGACTTTTTGTCTCTTTAAACTACATTTTTCAGTTCTTTTTTACTATACCTTTTCCTCCATATTTTCCTCACAAATCTGGCCAAAAGCAGAAAGCAACAACTGTGCTACACTGCCTGTATCTCTTCACTCTTAGGATGTTTCTTCTGCTAAGTTAATTAGTTTATTACTTTTAAATCCAGCCTCACTCAAGTCTTTAGGACAAAGGCAGAATGTACACAAACTTCTTGCCGAATGTAACATTAATGGTCTCTAGCTCAATGCCCAATAGAGTCCTCATTTTTCTCTGAAACCCTGTGAGTCCTGTCTGCATTTCTATCAGCTGTGGTGTTCTGGTCTCCCCTACTCTCACCAGAGCCACGCCTCAAGTCTTCCAGGGTTTCTCTCATCTGCATCTCCAAACTCTTCCAGACTCTTCCCAAAAACAAGTTCCAAAGACCTAAGAACCACATGATTAGGTTTCTTCATAGCAATGAACCCACTCTGTAGTACCATTATTCTGTATTAGTCAGGTGTAGTTGCTGTAGCAGAAAAACCAACCAAAACAACTTTACTGAGGAAAGGATTTATTGGAAGCTCACAGTCAGAGGATCAGTCCATAATGGCAGCAGGACAGGCATGGTGGCAGTGGAGTTAGAGTTGTGGCAGACTTCCTCATGGCATCATGGAGCAGGAGGCAGAGGGAGAGACCTGGGGCTCAGGTCTGGGGTAAAAACCTCCAAAGACCCATGCCCAGCGAGCCACTTCTGCAAAGCTAGATCCCACTTCCTGAATTTTCCATAGCCTCCACAGACAGTGCCATCAGCTGGGGACCAGATGTTAAAACACATGACGTTTGGAAGATATTTGTGTTCAAATCATAACAATTGCTTAAAGCCAGATGAAGGAGGAAGTAAAGGCTTCCTACTTTATCTTTGTTGATGAGAGTAGGTGTTGATCTGTCGTGTCTTTCTTGACAATTATTGTCTAAAACCTATCTAGTTTTATAGGATGCTGCTTTCCTCTTCCTTTGGCTGGAGATGGATGAGGGACTTTTTTGTGTGTATACCCGTGGACATTGCTGAGATAACTCCATTTCCATAACAAGTTCCAGGGTATATTATTCAAAAAACAAACGCAGAGAACTCACTAGCATGTTGTTACTTAGGCCTTGAGGTCCTTAGCCACCAGATCGCCTTTTTGTTTTTACTTATTAGAGACATATGACATATTTATAATGCCTAGTGTTTTAATTATATTTAGTGAGAGATTGAGGGAAAAGTGAATTTACTACATCTTTTTATGGAACCAGAATAAGTGGTTACTTAAAGAAAATATGGATGTTGTGTTAGTTATATCCTTTCTTTTGGTAAGAAACTAGTTAAGAATGGGTAAAGTCACACTGACCTCCATGCCTATTCCCTGGAAAATACCATTCTATTTTCTGTTTCTATGAATTTGATCGCTTTAGATTTTTAGATACCTTATATAAGTGGGAATATATAGTTTTTGTCTTTTTGTGATGCGTATACATTTTCATTACCTGTTCATTTGTCAATGGAAATTAGGGTTGCTTTCTTTTTTCTTGTATTTTTTTAGTATTTTAATTATATATATATATATATATATATATATATATATATATTTATGGGGTACAGAGTAATAATTCAGTTCATATATACAGTATGTAATTACTAAATCACATTTGTTGGCACTTTCCCATCCTTAAACTTTATACAGAAACTTTTGATTAACAAGTAATGATAATCATATATATATTTATGAGGTATGTTTTTTAAAAGTTGCATACAGTTTCGTGAGATTTATTATGGGATTTTCATAGAGTTGCATCCTGTATTTTACACTTGTTCTCTCCCTCTTTACCCCTCTATGTTGTTACCCTTCCCACTCCCAACTTTCCCATCATTTTCTGTCTCCGAGTAGTCTCCCACATCTTGGTTCTACTTATGTTTTCCAATCTTAGATATGTACAATTGTATATATACATATTTTTTCCTTTAAGGTAAATCTAGCTCCGACATATGAGTGAGAACCTGTGATATTTCCCTTTTTGAGTCTGGGTTACTTTGCTTAAAATGATGATATCCAGTTCCATACAGTTTGCTGCAAATGACATAATTTCTTTCTTCTTTACTGCTGAGTAATATTTTAATGTGTATATATCACATTTTTAATCCAGTCATCTGTTGGTGGACATCTGGGCTGATTCCATACCCTTGCAATTGTGAAGAGTGCTACAATAAACATGGAAGTGCAGATGTCCGTTAAGATAAGGTATCCTTATCTACTTTTGGATATATTCCTAGAAGTGGTATAGCTGGATCATATGGTAGTTCTATTTTTAGTTTTCTGAGGAACCTCCATACTGATTTCTATAATGGCTGAACTAATTAAAAGTCCCTTCACCAGTGTAAAAGTGTTTCTCCCCACCCCACCCAACACATCCTCACTAGAATTTGTTGTTGTTTTGTTGATGCTAGCCATTCTGAATTGGGTGAGATGAAATCTCAGTGTAGTATTCATTCACATTTCCCTAATGGCTAAGGATATTGAACTTTTTTCATATGTTTATTGGCCGTTTGGATTTCTTTTCTTTCTTTCTTTCTTTTTCTTTTTTTTTCTTTTTTTTTTTTTTGGTGGTACTTGCAAGTTGTACTCTACCACTAAACTACACCCCCAGTCCATTTCTTATTTTTTGAGTCAGGGTCTCACTAAGTTACACAGGGTGCCTCTGGCCTCAAACCTGTGATCCTCCTGCCTCTGACTCCTGAGTTGCTGGGATTACAGATGTGTGCCATAATGCCTGGCAAGTGTAAAGGACTAATTTTATGGAATCCCATTTGTCAATTTTTGGTGCAGTATCCTAGGTTATGCCTGGAGCAGTACCACTGTGACATCTGATCCTATCAGATCTCAGAAGCTAAGCCGGGTCAGGCCTGGTTAGTACTTGGATGGGAGACCACTTGGGAACACCAGGTACTGTAGGCTTGGGAGAAGGATGTGGCAACCCACTCTCAAAAAACTATCAGCCATTGAAAACCCTATGAATAGCAGAGAAGCACTAACAATAGTGTTTCTCCTGTTGTATGTAAGGTTGCTATAAGTTGGATGCCAACTTGACGGCACCTAACAACAACAATAACAATCCTAGTCTACTGGAGTTTTGTTAAGAAAATACTTGCCTATGCCTGTATGTTGGAGTTGTGTTCCCCACATTTGCTTCTACTGGTTTCATGTTGTTGTTGTGTGCTGTCGAGTGGTGTCCAACTCATGGCAACCCTCATAGGGTTTTCACTGGCTGATTGTTTTGGGGTTGCCTTGGGAGTAGATTGCCATGCCCTTTTCTCATTTTTGTGGTGGTGGGAATTGAATCTGGGACCTCAGAGACTGCAGAGTAGTGCTTTACCAACTGAGCTAAATCCCAGCCCTCTAGTTTCATATTTTCCAGTTTTATGTTGAGGTCTCAGATCCATTTTGAGCTGATTCTCATAGAGATTGAGAGGTAGGGATCTACTTTCATTCTTCTACATAAGGATATAAGTATTCCCAGGACCATTTATTAAAAAGGCTATCTTTTCTCTCATGTATGTTTTTGGCTCCTTTGTCAAAGATCTAGTGGCTATAGCTGTGTGGGTGGATCTCTGGGTCTTCCACTCTGTTCCACTGATCTTCATGCCCATTTTTGTGCCAGTACCAAACTGCTTTTGCTACTATGGCCCTGTAGTATAGTTTGAAGTCAGGTATTGTGATGCCTCCTGCACTAATTTTGCTGCTTAGGATTGTTTTGGCTATATGGGGTCTCTTGTGTTTCCACATGAATTTTAGGACTGTTTTTTCTATTCCTGTGAAATATAGCATGGAATATTGATAGGCATTTCACTGAACCTATAGATTACTTTTGGTAGTTAACCATTTTTACAATGTTAATCCTTCCAGTCCATGAGGAAGGGATGTCTTTCCATCTTCTAGTATCTTCTTCAATTTCTTTCTTTAGTGTTTTGTAGTTTGCATTGTAGAGGTGTTTAGGATCTTTGATTATATGGGTTCTTAAATGTTTAAGTTTTTGGTGTGCTACTGTGAATGGGATTGTTGTTTTGATTTCATTCTCTTCTGGTTTATTATTGGTATATAGGGATGCTACTGATTTTTGAGTCTTAATTTTATATCCTGCCACTTTAATACAGGATCTAATTAGCTCCATGTGTTTTATAGTGGAGCTTATAGCGCCTTTTACAAATAGGATAATGTCATCTGCAAATAGGGATTATTTTACCTCTTCATTTTCTATATGTATTCCTTTTATTTCTTTCTCTTTCCTTATTGTTCTGACTAGATCATCAATAACTATATTGAATAAGATCTGGGAGAGTGGATGCCTTTGTTTTGTTCCTGGTTTTAGAGGAAATGCTTTCAGTTTTTCCCCATTTAGTACAATGTTGGCTATAGGTTTATTGTATAAGCCTTTATGATGTTAACATAAATCCTATTTCCAATTTCTTCAAGACTTTTATTATGGAGGGATGTTGAACTTTCTCAAAGGTTTTTTCTGTATGTATTGGGATGAATATGTGATTTTTGTCAGTGAGTCTATTGATGTGTTGTGTTACATTCATTGATTTGGATATGTTAAATCAACTAGCCTTGCATTTGTTTTCTGAAGCCCACATGATTATGATATATGATCTTTTTTATGTGATACTGTATACAGTTTGCAAGTATCTTACTGAGGATATTTGCATTAGTCTTCATCAGAGAAATTGATTTATAGTTTTCTTTTTTGTTGTGTCCTTATCTGGATTTGGTATCAGGGTGATACTGGCTTTGTAGAATGAATTTGGATACCTTCCCTTTCTATTTTATGAAATAGTTTGAGGAGGATTGCTATTAATTCTTCTATGATGGCTTGATAGAATTCAACTGTGAACCTGTCAGGACCTGGACTTTTCTTTGTTGGGAGGTTCTTTATTACTGCCTCAATTTCATTACTTATTCTGTTGTTGTTGTTTTTAGGTGCTGTTGAGTTGGTATCCTACTGATAGCGACCCTACTTATAACAGGCGAAAGAGTATTGTTACTGCTTTTCTGCTATTCATAGGGCTTTCAATGGTGGATTGATTTTGGGGAGTGGGTTGCTGGGTCCTTCTCCCAAGCCTACAGCATCTGGTGTTCCCAGGTGGTTTCCCATCCAAGTACTAATCAGGCCTCACCCTGCTTAGCTTCCGAGATCTGATAGGACTGGACGACACAATGCTACGGCTGCAGGATTGCTTGTTATAGGTCTGTTTACATTGTTTATATCCTCTGGATTTAATTTTGGTAGGTCATAAGTGTTAAGGGATTTTTCTTTCTTTTTTTATTAGAAATTTTTAGTGTACATCTTAATGTGATTCATTTTGACATGCTTTTCATTGTGACATTTCCATATATGCATTTTGATAAACATTATTCATATAGGTTACCCCTGACCCTCCCCTATGTTTCCCTCCCACACCCTTCCCATCTAAGTTTCCCATCTAAGTCTTCTCTATCTTTTACTTAGTAGTATTTTTCTATGTCCTTGGGTTCCAGTTCTGTTTAAGATAGAAACTTTTCCTGTAGTGGTCTTTGTTTTTATCTTGTTAGAACAATTACATGCAATTTCTAGTCCATTTATATTGACATCATTCTTATCTTCCCCCCCATTTTATTATGATCCGACCTTTGAATAGGATTTTTCCTTCTTGTAATTTTGAATCAGCTCCCTCATATGAGAGAGAACATGTGTTGTTTCTCTTTCTGAGCTCATCACACCACAGAGACACCTGCATCTCCATGTTCAATGTAGCACTTTTCACAATAGCAAGGATATGGAATCAACCAAAATGCCCTTCAACAGAAGAATGGAAAAAAAAACTATGGTATATATACACAATGGAGTACTACTCAGCAATCAAGAAAAATGAAATAAGGTCATTCGCAGCAAAATGGATGGAATTAGAGAAAATTATTTTGAGTGAACAAACACAAGTTAAGGAATTTTTCTGACATTAGGGTCACTTTTACCTTTTGGCTATTGAGAATAATCGTTTTTTGAGTAAGGATCTTTATTAGGACTATCAGTTGTTATATTATTCTATGAAACCATGATATACCAAGGTATATGGAATTTTTAGAATTTTTGCCTCTGTATTAAATAATCCTAGAACACTAAGTCTTTGTGTGTGTGAGTCCATGGGAGAAGGATGTCGCAATCCACTCATGAAATAATCCTGAAACATTCAGCCATTGAAAACCCTATGAGGGTCACTATAAGTTGGACATGACTTGACAATACCTAACAACATATATGAGTCCATATTCAATTTTTTTGATATTCTGTCACTTTCCTTTTTGTTTGGCTTTTCTTACTGCTGTGGAACTACTTTTGAAAAATTGTCCCCCATTCCTCAGCTAGATAGGCTCAACAAAGGTTTCTTGATTCGACTTGAAGCCTGAAAGGATACTTTTCAAGAATCTTGAAAGTTTCGGGATTCTCCTTCTCTAGTCCATTTTGTTTGTTTATCTGCAAGTTTTCTCTAGTTTGGGAAACATCATTGTGCGACTAAGAACTAAATCACCAGGAACAGGAGCCACTAGAGCCCTTGAAACCACATCGCCCTACTTTTCCCTTCTTTTAAGCTCCTCCCATACTACAGGGCTCTCCAACTGGGGTTTACCTGCTGGGGTTTCTGGAAAGAATAGTTAGTGCCAGGAAATATTTTGAGGTAACAATAGCCTGTATTACTTCCTATCTTCAGAGAAACAAACTCTAAAAGGTAACACAAGAAAAGACAGCATCTTCCATCTGGGGCTCTGGCAAAAAGTATCTAGGGTGCTGGCAAGGAGTTCAATGTTCAGAGTATTTTTAAAATTTTGTTGTAGGAATCGTGATGGAAGGCAGAACATAGAAATGTGAGTGGCCTTCAGGGGCAGTTATTGTGAAATTCAGAATGGAGGGGTACTATAGCACTATGTATCCTGCATGGGTATTGTAGAAGCATTTCAAAGTTCTCCGTGTGTGAATTGAATACAATGGATATCACATGGCTAAAAGTTCATGTAAAACTCAAAATTGGGAAAAACAAGGAAGGAAGTACTTAATTATACTTTCCTTTATACATCTACTTTTTGTACTTAAAATAGAATTATTTCAACTTCTCAGAGATGTTAGAATTTGAGTATACTTATAGATCCTGACTCTGGTGAAATGTAAGATATGTGAATCTGGAGTATAAGCTTTGAAATGTAAGCATATTATTTATTGGCCACACCCAGGTACAAAATCTTAATAAATACTAAGTTTTGGGCATATTTACGTTTTTCTAACATTTACAAGCCTGCAGCCATAGCCCTGTGGCATCCAATCTCGTCAGATCTCAGAAGCTAAGCAGGGTTGGGCCTGTTAGTACTTGGATGGGAGACCTCCTGGGAACACCAGAAGCTGTAGGCTTGGGAGAAGGACCTGGCAACTCCCTCCCAAAAATCAATCTGCCATTGAAAACCCTATGAACAGCAGAGAAGCACTGACATTAGTGTTTTGCCTGTTGTATGCAGGGTCGCTATGAGTCGGATACCGACTCAACAGCACCTAACAACAATAACAAAAAATCATAGTCTCCACAGAGGGTACATGAAAGGAAAACTTTTGTAAAGTGATTGTGGAAGTAAGACAAAGAAAATATTTGATTAGTTAAAATGGAAAGCCCCTAGAGATTATGTGGTGGTTTCTGATTGGTAATTTCTCTTGTTAGAGGTTAGTTAACCATTTGTGATTGGTAAGTCTTAAGTTTCATTTTCCTGTTTACACTAAATTGGCTGTTGGTTTGCTTACCTTGGAACCAAGTGCACTGGGGCCACCTTAGCTTAATGATCCTTCCTTTAAAAAAAAAAAAACCTTAATATATTATCCTGATGAAGACCAGCTAATGCTATAACAGGAAAGAACAATTAACAAATTCATGACTTCACAGTCATAATGAGTCTATAAATATAGGTCAAATTTTGGAAAGATATAATTTGAAAAATCTAGTAAATTAGCCTTATAGGTAATATTTGAAGTCCCAAACTGCTTACATTTTTTTTCAGTACTGGCATATTTAACCCAGGGCCTTCCATATGCTAGCCAAGTGCTCTAATATTGAGCTGCACTGCCAGTCTCATTTTTACTTTTTGTTTGAGACAAGGTCTCACTAAGTTATGCAGGGTGCTTCTGGCCTTGAACTTCCAATCCTCCTGCCTCAGGCTCTTGACTCTCTGGGATTACAGGAATGCACAATAGTGCCTGGATGCATTTAGATTTGATGTGTGGGTATACACAGGAGTAGAATAAATGCATTATTTTTCTACTTATGATAATGAAAAAACATATTGTTGCCATAATTTTGATCTTTATTGCCAGTCTGTACCAGAAATAAATATAGGATAGAGACTTACCTTTTTTCTTTTTTTCTTTAATAAATGTGTACTTAAAGACAGTAAAGGGGAAAAAATCTTAAATGTATATTTCAGTGAAATTTTATGTATATGTGAACTCTTTACCCAGTTCAAGATATAGACATTTCCAGACTCAGAATATTCTCTCTTACCTTCAGCCAGTCAATACCCTTTCAAAAGGGCAACAACTATTTTGAACATTATGATTATAGCTTAGTTTTTGACTGACTTCAAACTTTATATAAATAGAATCATAAAATATGTACTCTTTTGTGTCTGGTTTCTTTTGTTTAACATAATGTCTGTGATATTCAGTTCTTTGTATTGCATGTAGTATTGCCGTATAATACATTTTTAATCCATTCCCCTGTTGATGGACTTTGGGTTGTTTCTAGGTTTGGAATATTATGCATACAGCTGCTATGGGCATTTTGACCATATTTTGATGAACATAAGCAATCATTTTCTTGGATATAAACCTGGGAGTGGAATCGGTGGTTATGTGTGCTAAAAAAAAAAAAAAAGAAAAAAACATTTTTAACTTGGAAAAGTCGAGGAACTAATTCCTGAATATCTTATAAGGAAGTCCATTTTATGAAGTCTCAGTTGAAGATGAAAATTGGCCTATGTTTTTTTTTAAGCAGGTTGAGATTCCCTGCCTGTCAGACATTAGAGAATATTTTTAATTTCATTAGTGGGCTGGGTCTTTCATGGTTGTGGATAGATATTTATTTTCCTAGTGTCTGGCACATACAGTGCACATCAGGGATGAGGAGCCATTTAATTGCAAGCTCTATCTTTTTTGGATGGTGACATATTTTCTTTTATTGGGCAATATGGCTCAAATGATCCATAAAATAACATAGGAATATCAAGTTGGCTTTACAGAAATTTGCCTTAGGTTTAACTTGGAATACATCTTTTGTTTTGAAAGTAAAGGTACACATGTGATTTTATGTAATCCAAAAACTTAACTCTGGGAAGATAATTTTACATTATTTTGAAGGTAAAGAATTTTTAAATATGGTATGTCTGCTGGCAACACTTACTAATGAAGTGTGATGTTGAAAGGGTATGGGGAAAATTCCTGTGGTCTGAGAAGCGAATGATGTGGTTGTAAACCTAGGAGAAAACTAGGAAAGTGCTCCAAATGAAGAGCACAGCTTCTGGAAAGGATTCTACTTCTGAGGTTGTATAACACTTAGTATACTGCCAGACAGAGACCTAACCCTAACCTTAACCCCTTCCTTAACAAATATAGTTACTTCCAATGTTTGTTTTTAAACAGAATTTAATTTGATAATGAATGTCAAAAAACTAAATTACAACAACAAACTCCAAAGATTTGTTTTACAGGCAATGATTGGTGTACCACTTCTATAAATTGCAGAATACTTAAACTCAGTTCTGGGGGTACTGGAAGCTCTCCGCCGGCTCCATGAAGCCTGAGTTAAGTCCAGAGTCCTTACCAAGGCTGCCTCTCCAGCCTCAGCCCTTGCCAGTATACACACAACATCACTGTTCCACAGTCTCTCCAGCCTGTGTTTGGATACAAGCTTCCTTGCTCTGGATTGTCTTTTCCCTGCCTGATTTGCCTAACTCTCTTCTTTGTTACTGTCACATTTCTTTCCAAAGCCTCCTCTGGGCCCCAGATTACCTTAGATAACTTTCTTCTGTGTTCCCTTAGCCCCCTGTGCAGATGCTCACCATGCTATATCACAATGAACACTCCCCTTCTCTTGCTCTTCCCATTAGACACAGAATTATTAAGGTATGTTGCCATACTCAGAACTAGCACGGAGTTGATCACATGGTAGGAATTTAGTAAAGGATTGTGACATGGATGTTTGCATGGACATAAAGACCAGTTTTTAGAGGTTTTTTCAATGTGCAGATCCATTTAGTAAACATTTGACAAAGTTTAGGGGGATGAGTTATTGCAAGGCACTATGACCAGAGTGGTAGGGGATACAGAGATGATCACTACACACATTGGGGCATTAAGCAGTTCATTTTAATAGCAGAGAGATGATATATCTGGAAATAGCAATCATCTGAAATACAAAGGGTTCAGTGCCATAAAGGAGATAGAAATAAAGGGCTACAGATTTAGAAGAAGGAGATTTACCCAACTTCTTTTTGGGAAAATTGAGGGAAAAGAGTTCATTAAGAAAGTAGCATTTGAAATTTAAGGGATTTAAGGATTTAAGGGCAAGTACTACAGGAACAAGCTAAGGCTCTCCAGTGTGCCAGGTGCTGGGACACACTCCTGTAATCTCTGACTCAGGACACTGAGGCAGAGGGATCATGAGTTCAAGGGGAGAGACAGCCCGTGTAACCTAGTGAGACCCTGACTCAAAATAAAAAATAAAAAGGGGCTTGGGATGCAGCTCAGTGGTAGAGGCTAGCATGTGTGAGGTCTCAGGTTCAACCCTAACTAATGAAAAGGAAAAGAGTCTCTAATGTATCACATAGTTTATTTGGCTGAAAATAATATACACCATGAAGCAGTAATGAGCAGTAGGAAACAACCAGAAATGTAGGAAGTGGCCTGGTTGGAGAGGCCCTTAAATGCCAAGTTGATGAGTTTTTATTTGATTGCTCTCAGGTGGAACAGTTTTGGAAGACTGTGGAAGGTTTTTAAGAGCTTAGTGACAGTAGCAGAGATATCTCTGAAAATTAATCTGGCAATTGGCGTATCTTAGTGTATACTTAGTAAATCATTGTTAAGTAATAAATTATAAAACTGATGATTTTACTGAACAGTACAGATAAACTTCAAGGCCTTTAGCTCCTTCACATGTTTTCACCAGTCTTTTATCACTGGAAATCTACATAAAGTAACAGATCATATGACCAATTAGTTCTGAGAAATGAAAATGGAACTTGACAAAAAAGCACTACCAAGACAGAAGTACCTCATAAAAATGCATGGACATATAAAGTGTTATTTGCCTAGGAACCATGTCCAAAACACTGCCTTCAGCTGTCTGGAAAAATCTTCACACTGTGTATGAATTGTACTGTTAATATTTATTCCTTTGGAGTAGTTTTAGATCACTTCCAGTTAAATATAACTATACTATTCTAATCTCAGACTGTTTATACTTACTCCCTCTATAAACAGTGGGTACTGCATTGTCAGTTTGTTTTATGGTATTTTTTATAACCAGAGCATCTAGTTTCTTGCCACTTTAGGCCAGGCTTTCAGTGGTTTAGACCTGAATAATTGCAACAACTTTCTCATTGGTCTCCTTGTTGTCAGTGCCTTGAATCCAGCTTTCACCATAACATCAATGTATGATGGGAAGAATAGTAGATGGAAAGTAAGATTAACTTGGTTTGAACCCTGGTTATACTGTTCACTAGCTATATGACCTTGGGCAGTCATATCACCTCTCTTGAGACTTCATTCCCTCAACTGTAAAATAGAAATAATAGTCCCTATCCTGCCTATCTCAAAGGATTGTCTCCAGGGTCATGTGAAAGTCCTCTGCAAATTGTCAGTGGCTTTACCAAGAGGTGTACTTCATTAGCTGGCTTTACACAATCCACAATCCAGTCACATGCCACCTCTCTAATCTAATTTTTTAATATTCCCTGGGACCTATCTCCCTGTCCAATGCATACAAACTTGTGGTGTTTCCTGTTTCTGGAGTATTCTCCCCTCTTATCTCTGCTCATCAAAATTTAAGCTATAGCCAAGTGTGGTGATGCACATCTATAATCCCAGTGACTCAGGAATTGGAGGCAGGAGGATTCCAGGTTCAAGGGGTAGGTAGCCTGTGTAACTTAGTGAGACCCTATCTCAATTTTAAAAAATAACATAAAAACTGGGCTAGGGGTGCACCTTAGTGGCCATGTATTTGCAAAGTATGCCCAAGACCCTGGGTTCAGTCTCTGGTACTGAAAGAAAAAATTCAAGCTATAATAAAAACACCAGTTGAAATATGAATTCACCCTTGAAATCTTCCCTGATGACTCCAATGCTCAATGCTCTCCTTTCTGATTTTTGAAAGAACTTAGTTAATATCAACACTTACCTGTCCATTAATTTTTATTATTTAACTCTTTCTTTTACATGAGGCTTAAACCTTTAACTAAATTATGATTTTATGATGCTTGGGTGGTTCATTTAACATTTAGTGAATGTTTACGAGAATGTTTCCTCTGTATTTCTCATAGAACCAAGTTCAAAACTCAGTAAATAAATGATTATTGATTCATATACTTAGAAATTCACATATAGACTCTTAAGAAACAAGTGAACTCATCTTCTCATTCCAGGGCTTGGAGTACTCCTCTTAACAGCTTAGCCTATCCTTACTTCCTATAGAACCATTATGAAAACCCCTTAGAATAGAATGATCTAGTATAAATTTTACAGATGATGGCACTATTCTGTACCTGTGTTGTCCAATACAGTAGCTATTAGCCACATGTTACTGTGAAGTGTTTGAAATGTAGCTAATGCTATGAGGAACAGAATTGTTTTTGGTCCTATGGATTGGACCCAGGCCTTACACATGCTAAGCACACACTTTACCACTGACCTACACTCCAAAGCCCTTGAATTTTTAATTTTCTTTAATTTTAATTACTTTTAAAAGCTGTATGTTGCTAGTGGCTATCTTCTTGGACAATGTAAGTATAAACCAGTGGATTTTTAACTTTTGATCACAGCAACATAATAAAAATACATTATATATTACAGTCTGGTTTATGCATATATTACAAAACAATACTTATCAGTATTATATGTAATATACAGTAATATCAGTATTATCAGTAATATACTCTAATATTTTCTGTCCTATTCACCTTTAAAAACTTCTAATTGCAACCCACTATGTAGATTTCACAACCCACTGATGAGTTTTGATCTGCTGTTTGAACAATACACTGCACATTCTAATAGTTGTAGAATCTGAGTCTCAAAGAAGTACAGTAGGTTCTCCAAGGTCATGGAGCAAGTTAAGTGGCAGGGTGGAAATAGAATCTACATTTTGGAATTTTTAGCTTTGAGCTGTTTCCAACAGGGGTGGGAGCTGTTTCCTTGTCTTCCTCACTGTTCTGAGTGTGGAAAATCACAGAAAATCAGAGAGAGAAAATCAGTTGACACACTATTCATTTTGACTAACTGTGGTCACAGTCTCTTGATTCTTACATGAGTCATGAGCTCAGTATTTGAGTATTGCTACTCTTTTAGTTTGGTTTCACTGTCTGTCCAAAATCAAAGCTATAATACCATGGAGGCTTACATTTGATGCACTCAATGGCTTAGCAGTAGCACTAATGTGAGAAGCTGTCCTCAACATTACAACCGTGATTTCCTTCAATTACTCAGTGACAGGTGAATAGCAGATTGAATGTTAAGAACAAGCAAATTTGCTGAAGAATAATCAAGGTGATTCTCACTTCAGTTGTGGAAGAGATGACTCAAGTCTTAAGTTATATGGCAAATCAAATATTTTCTCCATGCATATATCCATTGTGCTACCCTCTCCGTATGCCATATCAACAAAGATGGTGGCATCATCTTAACATTATTTTTAATCACAGAGTCATATAGTTCTCTCAAAACTAATCTCTTTTTATTTTCCTGGAAAATTTGTACCTCTCTAAAAATGGGGAGTTCCAAAAACAAAAAAGACAATTTGGAAATACAGTGGTTGATGTGTTAGAAGCATTTCTGACCAATTTGTGCATGGAATTCCATTTTCCCATGGATATTTCCAATTGTATTTCAGTCAGCAGACAGGAAGCAGCAATTTGCCCCAAGTGACAACAACAGCAGCAGCAGCAACAACAACAATACATTTAACAAGGCAACAAGCTTCTTCAAAAGCACTACTTTAAAGGAAACACACAAATAACCCACTTTTGCATTACAGTAGTTTGTGGGACACCATTATATCACTGAGATAAATTGACTGAGATCTCTGAGAAATGTATTTTGTGGAGCCAAGGCTATCAACAGCCCAATTGACTTTTCTAGCTGAAAGCTAAAGGATCATCTCATTTAACAATGGTCCCTTGCCAACTGGACTGGTTATTCCTTTGCTGACTTGCTGTGCCATTTGTCAGGTACAGCTTCCTGTGTTCCACCACTGCCTGCCCTAGTAAGTTCAACAGAATCTCATAAAGTTCACTCTGGGTAAATGATAAACTCTTTAAGATTCCCTAATGCTAAGTCTAAACCTGGCACTTGTTATCATAGGGAGTCAGAATTTATACTGGTCTGGAGAAAAATTATTCACATATTTTGGATTATTTGACAACCTAACATTGCAAGAGTGTGACTTGATGATTAAATTCAAGAAAACTCACAGTTTTGAATGGGAAAACCCACTTGAAAGGCTAAGAATTGTTGCCTTGTCTTCTAAGTTCTTGGTTGTCAGAAAAGCAGGGCACAGGAAGGAAAATGAATGAAAATAGGATAGGGCTTGTGTCCAGGTGAGCAGAGGCTGGGAAAAAAAGAGGGCAGTACATGAACCCAGGAAGAAATGGGTGAAGGCATGTTCTAGGCTGTGCCAGAGCTTTGGTCTTCTGGATTTTCTCCTGCCTTCCTAGGTCCTACTAAGCAGCCTGCCATCTACCATGTCACTCTTCAAACTCCCTGTGCAAGTGGACTTCCACTTCCATTGTTTTAAACCTCACCTTCCTTTGGTGACCAAATCCATGAGTCCCATGTGTTCTGGCTAGACCCACCTATTACCTCCCTGCCTACTCCTATGTTTTTCTCCCACCATCTGATCACTTATGCTTGAAAACTACAAGTTATTTTTGACTCTCTCTCTCGCTCTGCCCTGCCCCAACCTACACTCAGTTGCTTGCCAGGTCCTTTTGGTGGTCCCTTAACTAGGACTTTTCTCCCTTTCCCCTTACCACTTCTGTCTCATTGCCATTAAGGCTTAGCTCTCATGCCATCTTTTCTAGGGTGGAGAAGGCCCATTCAACCCCAGTTGGAATTATTTCCTTTCCTCTTCCTACCTCCCATATCACTTCTCTTTCACTTATTCTACTTCCTATTGTCAGTTATTTCCAGAATGACCATATCTTCCCTACTAGATTAAAAGCTTTTGGAGAAAAAAGGCTGTATCTCACTGATGTTTCATCCTATTTGCTTAGCACATAGTAGGTACTCTGTAAAGTTTATGAAATGAAATATGGATAAATATACAGTCATTACCATTCGTAGTCCCCTGTGGATGTTTTCTCATGTTTTTGAAGAAGTGACCTGGTGGTATTTTAAATAGGTATGCATTGTTGAGTAGGCTGTTTTGGAACCAACAGAATCCTGCCATGCTGTTAGAATGGATAACCTATAAGGAAGTTAACCCATATCTCAACACCCTCCTAGCCCTGAGAGTCTGTGGCCTTTTGACACCACTTTAGAGAGTTTGTGGTGCTTCTTTCTTTAGCACAAGTTTCACAGAATCTAAGCCTTAATGTGCAAATGTCTTTCTTAGTTAAGCTGTAGAAAAAAGTTTTCAAATCAATTTTCTCACTTGTAATTTTCAAAACCCTTGGAAATGTACTCAATTGCTGTAAAAAAGTAAGACATTAGCAAAAATGGCAGAGCAAGGACCTCTGAAAATTCTCCCTGTAATAGCAATGAAAAAGCTTGCAGTATTTGTCAGAATAAACTTTTTCACAACTCTGGAAATGAACTAAAGGCTTGCAGCAATTCAGGGAACATGTATTCAAGAAAACTAGCAACATGTTGGTAAGAAGAGTGAGCTTTGTAGGGTTTTCACTTGCTCTGTTCCCATCTTTTGCTCTGTGACTCTGCAGTAGCCTTGAAAGTCAACAGCTTTCAATCATAGAAACAACCAGCAACCTGGCAGCCAGTGGAGAAGACACAAGGGGACTAGAGCTCCTTCAAAGTTTCATTTCTAGAGAACTGTCATTATTGGTTCTGTCTGATAATTCCCTGGAAGTCCCCACTTACAACACTATATTTATTTGACCTGATTCCAGGCTGCAGAAAGCTTTCTATTCAGGGTCTTTTTTTTTTTTCTTTTTTAACTATTAGGGGAAATCAATTAACTTCTCAGCTGCCTGAAGTAGTAGATAAAATTCCCAGCTAGCCAGAAAGCTTAAAAGCAAGATCTAGGAATAATATGGCTTGGGACTTTGAAAGGCCTGGGCATATTCCTGGGAATCTAGAAGACCTTATGCATGCATAGGACTGTGCATATTGCCAGGGCTGTGTGTATGCTCAGGAAAGACCTGCCTAGATCTTAAGTTCTCAATCTGGCTGATCTTGAGCTCTGCACAGCAGAAAGTGGAAGGCAGAGTTGTCTCCTGCCTGGCTGGGTGCTGAGGACATGCCCCAACATGTACACAGAGCCCTTTGGCAAAGGTTGGGAGACTTTTTGGTTTCAGAAGTTAAAGGAAATCTTAGTCTAATTATTAGCTTGCCTTTAAGTTAACCCAGCAGAGACTTCACTACAATAATTATTATTATTATTAAAGTAAAGTGGAACAGGGTGAAGCCTGTTGCCCCTCAGAGCTTCTAGGAGCTAATTCTTGGCCCACCACGTTGCATATTTGTATCTTTGCCTTTATAGTCCTCATCTCTTTAGATAGGCTAAAAGAGCAGGGAACTTTTATCAAGCTGTTAATCTGGTTTGTCAAGATTTAAAGGCAAGACAAAAGTAGTTTTGGGGGAAAAGATTAAAAAGCGTTTGCTGTTAGTCAAAAGTAATTGTATTAGCAATGAGATTTTACTTCTGTACCTCAACTACTTCCCAAAGTGTTTTATCATCTGTCTGAGTTCTTGTGCAGGCCCTAGTCCTCATCCTTCCTTAGATATCCTTATATATAAAATCTCCCTATGGCACTGCTCTTTGCTTCTATTAATCTCATCCTCTATTCTGGCTTTCATTTGTTCCATACATGTAGTTTTGACTCAGGATTGGCTGTAGCCAGAAATACTGCATTCTGGGAGTCCATCTTCTAAGAGGAGAGTCAAGAAAAATAGAGATTATAATAACCTTCTTGCTGGCCTAGCTAGGCCTGAGAGGGGCTAAAGAGTCAGAGTCAAATTCTTTGGCTGCCATTTTGTCAGAGCCATCCCAAATGAAGCAGGACAGTTGTCACAGGCTTTAAAGGGCTGTACTAATTTGACCAGATAGCTGGGCAATGACTCACTGAGACAGGGTTGGCAATAGAGAATTTTTTTTTTGGCAAGTTCTATAAAAAGACCCAAGGCTTATATGCATACATGCTGTACATTGATCCAACACCCTTCCTCACCCAAACCAGGATGCCCTTCTCACATACTCCTCTCAAACTACTTATTTTTTAATTTCCTTTCTCTTTCTAAGCTATACAGGATGTTCATTTCCATTTTATTTCTCCTGCCTGTGAGGGGTTAGAGGGTAGAGTGGAGAGGTACACAGTGTGATTTACCCTGCCTCGGTCCACCACCTCCTGGGGATGCCTGACCTGGATGATCATTTTTAGCCTGGTATTTCTTGAGCATGGGCCAGGGGCTAAAGCTGGTGGCAGAGAGGCTAAGAGGACACAGGTTCCCTGGCAGATCTGGTAGTGATGAGTTTTCACTGGGGAACGAGAGAGCTGTTTCATTTCTAACTTCTTTAGGTTTGAAACACTGCAGAGAATGCAATCTTAATAATTAAAACATACTGAGGAGAAAGGCTACTTAAATTCCTAAAAGATTGGCAATTTGTAATACTAGAAGTGTCAAGAAAGACAGTACTCTTTGTTAGCTGTGTTTCTCAAAATGCTTGTACAGATTATAACTTCAACTCCCCACAAAGTATTTTGAGCAGATGAACCTATTTTCATTATCAGAAAAGACTCATTTATATTTAGTAATATTTATCTCGATGTAGACAGTGTGTGCCTGCCTTAGAAAACAAAAACAAAACAATTTGTCCTTTCAAGTGAGTTAAACATATCCCACAGTGCCATTTGCACAGGAAACTACACCCATAGGATGCTTAGGGACTACTTTGGGAGAGTCCCAGCAGCTACTTTTAATTCCACAAAAGAGCCCCTGTGCTCTCTGAGCTACCCTCCTCATAGGGGCCATAGAGCCTCCAGGAGCTGAGAGGTGTGTTGAGTATCTTAGCTTTGAATTTGAAATATATTTTCTTATACAAATAAAACCCAAATAGCTGTGAAATATGCTATCAATTTAATTTTTTTCTGGTTACAGGTTAAGATAGGTTTTTGTGGGCTGGCTTAGAAACTTATTTACTACCTATAATCTTATTTCCTCAGAAAATTACTTACAAAGAATTTGAAGGTAGGCCTCTTTCATGAGTCCCTCTTAAATCTTTTCACAGTCCTGTTCCTTACAGGTGGTACAAAATTGAATTTGAATTTTATCTCCTATCATATTACATGGCCATAAATTCTAAAAGTGTAGCCTGTGAACTAATGAGGTCAGTTTTATTTTATTTGGTTACTTTATCTCGAGAGATAACGATATTGTTATCTTTTAAGAGATTCGGGAACTATGGGAAAAACTGAATTTTGCTACTCAAACTCACTGCTCAGCACTTCTGATACCAGATGTATTTGTGTGTGTATGTGTGTGTGGGGGTCTCCATTTACCAAATCTCCATCAGACACCAATAGTGTGTCTTATGATTTAATTTAATTTTCACAGTATCTACTTAGAGTTAGAGTCAGGTTCCATAGGTTAAAGACTCAGTGTTTTCACTGGAGATTTGCAGGGAGTGCAGAGAGGCAGGCCCAGAATATGGGGTCCAGGAATCTGGCAACATAAACTCTGATTCTTGTATCTAGTGTATAAGGGAATTTATACCCAACACAGCAATTATAGTAGAGAGTATGGATAAGGCTTATCAAAAGATAGTACACCATTTAGAGGTAAAAGAGAGTGGGCATATATTTCCCCTAGTTTTATTCAAACTAGGGCATGCCCAGTGTTACATCAGTTCTAGGCACCTAGTTCTGTACACCCAGTGATTTGAGCTTGAAGTCTTTGTCTTGAAAATGGATCAATGGCTTGGACTAGAGTGTGGGGCCCCTTAGAAAATGTCCTTTCAGTGTCCTCAGAGATACACATGGCTTCATCCATCATGGCTGAATGGCAGGAGTCAATTTCAATCTCCTTTTACTCCATATTGCTTGCCAATGCCTAAGCTAACCTGCCTATCAGTCTCACAAGATGGTCCGTACTTCAGGTGCCAGCTGCAAGTCACAGGTTACCATCTGTGTTCCTGATTGACTGGCTATAAATTGGTGTTCCTATAATCCCCTCCTTAGGTTCAATAATTTGTGAGGATGGCTCACAAAACCTAGGGAAACACTTTACTTACATTTACCCATTTGTTATAAAGGATATTGCAAAGGATGCAGGTAAACAGCCAGATGGAAGAGATGGCTAGGGCAAAGTATGTGGGTATGTGGGGAGCACAAGGAACTTCTATGCCCAGACCAGACATGTCATCCTTTGGGTACCTGCACATATTCAGCAACCCAGAAGTTTTCCAAATCCCAGAGCTCAGGGATTTTGCTGGAGGCTTTATCATGTAGTCATGATCTATTTTTAACTCAATCTTCAGCCTCTCTCCTCATCCTGCTGGGTAGGGGTGGAGCTGAAACTTGTAAGCTTCTAATCATTGCTTGACCTTTCTGGTGACCAGCCCCCATCCAAGAGCCCACCAAGAGTGGCCTTGTTAGAACAAAAGATGCTCTTATCACCCAGGAAATTCCAAGGGATTAGGGTCTCTGTTTCTGGAACTGAGGTCAAAGACCAAATATCAGAGCAAAAGATGTATCTGGCACCCCTAAGCACTCAGGAAATTACAAAAATTTTAGGAGTTCTGTGCCAGAAAACAGGAACAGAGACCAAATATATAGTCCTTATTACATCACAGCATCACAACAGTCATTTGTGAATCCCAAGAATACGTTATATTTATTATCTGTCTCAAGAGCCTTCTTTGCAGAAGTTATACATGAATAAAATGGCAAATAAAAACCCCGCAAAAATATCTGGCCTTCCATCTCTAATATTACCATTTTCTCAGTTGTACAATCTTCCAAGCTTGTCACAGTCTCTTCTAAGCCACTGACTACTAGAAACCTCACCATACAAACCTTACTATGCTCCCTGTCATGTGGGCAGGAGTCAGGTATGCAGGTGTTGCTAACTCCGCTGGATACACTCCTGCTAGGAGAAGCTAGATAAATGGCTATTTACAAAGAAGGCCCATGGGGGAAGAAGTTTTGAAGTTGGTAAGTGATTTTTCAGAGATGGTTTCAAATGGGACCACGAGAAAAAGAAGGCCAAAAAAGATGTGAAGAGATGATCTTTGTAGTAAAGGATTTTGCGGGCTTGTATCTTTGTTCCTCAAAGGAAAGGATTTGCTTCTATTAGATTCAGTAGGTGGATGACCTTCTACCTTCAAGACAAAGATACTGATCAGCAAAGCACAAATGTAAGCCCCTTCTCTTAAATGTTGCTTATATTTCTTTCATTCTTTTTCAGTTTTATCCAAGTATGAAAACCAGATTACTATTTTCACTGACTACCTAGAAGAATTTCTGGATACAGATGAGCTGGTGTGGATCCTAGGGAAACAGCATCTCCTTAAAACTGGTAAGATTTGGCAGCATCAGTCCCTGAGAACCCAGCTGAGGTGGGTGCCTGAGGTTAAGGTCTTGTCCCATTTTCCTTTTTGGGTTGACATAGCATTGTTCTGCTAAATGTTGCTTCTCTGAGGTGGACTTACCATGTAGCAAATGGAGTTTAAGCCTCAGGCCCCTTGCTTTCTGCAGACCCCTTCCAAGGCACTAAGAGGCCCTAGCTGGGGTTGTCCACAGAGTTATGAGTTTTTGTACAATTTGTAAAAATACTGTATTTTTAGTCTTTTCCTGAAAGGAGAACCCCCCTAAATTCTAGAATCCTTGGGTTTCAAAACCAGGGACCCATTCCTGGTATCATTAACCAGTATCTAGTCTTTGGTGACTGGGTTATGTGTTTTTCATTCATCTCACATCCTTGTGCTTCTAGATAAAATACCCAAGCCATGGCTACCAGAAACAACATCAAACAGGAGAAGTCTTCTGTTTTAGATCTTTTTGTGGTGATGGCACTCTCTCACTTTATTCTGGTTCTGAGCAGAACTTTTAGCAGCTAGATGTATAGGAGACTTGAATTTTTCTTTCTTACTATGACATTCTTATAGATTGGGAAAGACCTTTTACCTTGAAAGTGTGAATGACCCAGCACCCAGATAAAGTTTGAGTTTGGGCAGAGGCAGTGCTGAAATTTGCATTTTTCTGAGGAGAGGTCCTCTTCAGAGGCCCATAGCCCGGAGCAACAGGTAGAAGCTGAGTGAAAGGCAGGAGAGGAAGTTAGGTCTTGCCCCCTTCTCCTGAATCTGGCTTCGTTATTTTGATTGGAGAATTGAAAACTGTAGAGTAGAGAGAGCCTGGAGCTAGTAGTTAGGAGACCTGTATATTCAAACTCTTCTCCTAAGGCAGGTAAGTCACTTTTTCTTTCTGTATCTCTACTTCCTTTCCCAGTACTTAAAATAAGGGGATTGGAGAAGACCTCTTTTAGTTCTGCTTTCCAAACAACAGGGATCCTCAGTTGCCAAATACACTCTTGTTCAAATACTAAGTTGGAAAATATCTTTCGAAGTGAAATTATTCTTAAAATGTTTACACAGCCTTCTCAGCATAAAGCTAAGCTGCAAGATGTAGAGACTACAGAGGCAGGAGTAAGCTCTGTGTACATGTGAGAAGACAGGTATATAGTAACAGGAAACATTTGGCATACCAGGTATCATCTAAGCAATATATATATATATATATATATATAATCTTGTTGAATACTCACAACTCAATGAAGTTGATATTACAATTCTCCTCATTTTACAAATGAGGGAATTAAAGCTCAGAAAGGTTAAGTAACAAGGTCACATAGCTGGTAAGTAGCAAAGTCAGGGTTCAAATCCAGGGAGAATATGACTCCAGAAATCTTCCTCTTTTTTATTTATTTTTTTCTTTTTTGAGACAGGGTCTTGCTATATAGCCCAGGCTGGCCAGGAACTCATGATCCTCCTGCCTCAGCCTCCTGAGTGCTGGGATTACAGTTGTGTACCACAATGCCTGGAAGAAATCTTAGTCTTAGCCACTATACATCTTCCTAAAATATGCTAAGCACTGAGGGCATGAATCCATACAGTTCAACTTTCTTATTAGCTCAAAGTAAAAGGAGGAAAGAAAATAGAAACTATTGGCTAAAAATTGAATTTCCCTTTCTTTTTAAAAAGTGCAATAACTATAAGGTCTATACAGAATACAAATATGGATGTGTTATTGAGAAGAGGGAAAGAGAAAACTAGGAAAGACAGAGCTACATCTCAGCATGAGTGGAAATGAGGAAGCCATATCTGTGGCCATTGAAGTAAATTTCCATCATAAAAAGCAAGAAAACATGCTTTGTAAAAAGACACAAAAACATTTGTGACATTATATACCTACTTAGATGTCAAATGCCAGTTACAATAGACACTATGGATAAATTTCTTACACAATTTGCTTGGTAGGGACATTTCCTTTTGTGTTAAATGCACATACTTGCACATGTATACACATACATACCCAAACACACAAATCCCTAGTTTTAGATAATAGACAATGAGCACTGTTATGAGAGATTAAACAAACCATCATCATTAAGTCTGTGGATGATTGCCTTATTAGTGGGCTACCTAGGATCCTTGCTTTTCCTATTTCTTGACTTTTGGCCATGACCTCAGTGTTAGTACCTGCCAGGGCCATGGAGACCATTGAAGAAGGAGATAGGAAGTGTCCAACATCTTTGGACTGACCAGTAGAGTAGCTCTGGCCAAAACAGTGGTGAGGGGAAATGTTGAAATTATTTGACTAAAATGAGATTGGGTTCCCTATGAATTTCCCTAGTCCGAAAATAATGGAATTAACTAGTTACTTGAAAATAAATTTGCTGCTGGCTTAGAAGTCAAACACAGGCATTTTTAGATGGGATATAGTGATTTAATTTTAATTTCACATTTAATTACAGAAAAATCTAAGCTGTTGTCTGATATAAGTGCTCGTCTATGGTTTACATACAGAAGGAAATTCTCACCAATTGGTAGGTATATCATTTGTTGTACTGTGCTTTCTTCCTTGTAGATAGCTTGCCTGAGGTTATCAGTGACCTCACAGAAACCTCATAATTAACAGCTCACTGTGGCAAAGAATTTGATTTAGGGGAATAGGTAAGTCTTACACTTCATCTGGGGCTGGGATTTAGCTCAGTGGGTAGAGCACTGTGCTGCAGTCTCTGAGGCCCCGAGTTCAATTCCCACACCACAAAAATGGGAGCAGGGCCTGGCAATCCACTCCCAAGGCTATCCCGAAACACTGAGCCATTGAAAACCCTATGAAGGTCGCTATGAGTCGGATACCGACTCGACGGCACCTAACAACAACAACACTTCATCTAAAATTTTCATTGCTCCAGTACATCATCATGTGTGGTTCCATGGTATTGACGTGGTGTGCCCATATACTTTTGATCCACCTTCAAGTGCTCAGGCACCAGATGATACTACTTGTTTTACTAATTATTTTTGTCTGTGTGTGTACGGTACTTGGGGAGTTGAACCCAGGACCTCACGCATGATTTTTGCAAACGCTCAACCACTGAGCCACACCTCCAGCCCAGTTTTTACTTTGTATTTTGAGATAGGGTCTCACTAAGTTACACAGGCTGCCTATGGCCTTGAACTTGTGACCCTCTTGCCTCTGCCTCCGGAGTCCCTGGGATTAAAGGCATGCACCCCTATGCCCAGTTTATTTTACTGTTGAGAGTGAGGGAAAAAATCAAATAAGCTTTTAATTTGGGTAATGTCTATTAAATTACAGTCTACTGATTTGTGGAGCTACTGAATTATTAAAGCCAATTGTGCTATGAAGGAAAGCAAAAAAATTCCTTTGACTTTTTTTCCTTATAAAATTAAATGGCAGCATGACATTGGAAGATGAATTATGATAGATTTTCTTAGAACTAACTCTAATCTGCAGTTAGGTGCCATCTAGAAAAAAAGGAATAAGCTAAGTGAATATGCTCCTTTTAGAGAGGATTGTAACATATTTGCAAGCAGGGTAACCATTTCCTAGTATCATGACCCTCTAGGGAAAGGGCCTACAAATAGTGGAAGCTACTCTCTTAAGAGGAAATCTGTCTGACCAATTTTGAAGCAAGTCTGGACCTTGTAATTAGAGTGAAGTCAACCTTTCTGTGAAGGGCCAAAAATTAAGTCCACACAGACATTTTCTTAGCTCTTGACTTTAGAAAGTACCCCAAGCAGTAACACAAAAGAAGAGCAAACTTTAGTACATAGTGGTTCTAAATTTTTAACCCTCTCTGGGTGAGGAGTTCTTTGGAAGGCTGGAAAATATTTCCAGTTCGACACTGACAACATTTTCGCAATAGGTAATCTCTTCTTTATGTGGGCCTCACTGCACGTTTACATACTAGTCTGGCCTATAATCCCAGCATTAGCAAGAGCCAAAGGCCTTCCCTTCCAGCTCACAAATCTTCTCATTCTTCCCTATGTTGCTGCATCAACTCTCCTTCAGTCCCCACAATGAAAGAAAAGGCATGACCACTTTGGCCCATTTGTCTTACAAGGGTGATGACCCCCTTTTAAAGTTAATCTTCCAAAATCATGCTTATAGCAAATTTTTCAGCCTCCATGTTGAGAAAGGGAAACAATGAAAACAAAATGTCCCCTCTTCTATCCAAGCTATTTGATTCATTGGTGCCTTGGGAAAGGGTATTAATAAAGCTCGCCCTGGCCGTGTACATGGGATTTCCTTTATATCTTTTTTTTTTGTGTGGTACTGGGGGTTGAACCCAGGGCCTTGTGCTTGCATGCTTTGCAAGTGCGGGACCACTGAGCTGCACCCCCAGCCCATTTTTTTACTTTTTGAGACAGGGTCTCGCTAAGTTACACAGACTACCTCTGGTCTCGAATTTACGATCCTCCCACCTCCGCCTCCCCAGCCGCTGGGATTAAAGGCATGTGCCACCTTGCCCGGCTCTATATCAAATATTCTTAAAATGGGACCTGTAGTCTTATTTCGTCAATCAACTAGTGTTGGACCTTTTAAAGATATGCTACATGTCTAACTTATTAATAGTATTTTATATTCTGACCATACTCATAGCACTAAGTATCCTGTGTGGATTCTAGAATGCATTCACAGATATTTTCTCATTTACTTCTCACAACATCCACTGACAGTAAGAAGAGCATGTGCTATAATACCCAGTCTATAGATGAGTCTTGGATTGCATAACTATAGACTAGTCTTCTAATGCCTGGATTAGGGCTCGTTCCTGTATTTTACACTGTCCTTCTTGTTGTTCAGAACTTCCTAATATATATTTAGAACAGTTAAGAGCCTTCCAAATCTCCTTGACCATTTTGATGACTACCTTAGATAGTATTTACCCTTTAACCAATGAAGCCTGGCTTCCTTGAAAAGTTCAGGGCCATGCAAGGGAGCTGGGCAAAGCAAAGTTTGGCCTGGCAAATGATGATATGAAATGGACTAAGTGCTGGTTGTCATACATGGCAATCATTTATCAAAACTGCAGGCATATCTGGAATTCTCCAAGCAGAAAATCGAAGGGACAGATTTTGTTCACTTGTTTGTTTTGCTTTTGGCTGTAGAACCCATTTTGGTTGATTCAGCATTCCCTTTGCAAGTTCCAGCCCTAAACACAAACCCTGTTTGATCTTTGAGTATACCTCTTGCTTATTTTTTCAGAGTATGTATATTTATCTATCTTGTGTGAGTCCCAAATATGCTGATGTTTCAGGAAAGGGCAGTCTAAGGAACCCATATTCATGCCCATACATTTTGCCAACAGGGGGAACAGGCCCTTCGTCAGATGCTGGCTGGGGATGTATGCTGCGCTGTGGACAGATGATGCTGGCTCAAGCCCTTATCTGTAGACACTTGGGAAGGGGTGAGTTCTGTTTGTTGTATAAATGGGCTTAGAGGCCTTTGCAGTATCACTTGATACTGTTAGGTTAGCATTAATGCTGAGTTTTAGGAATACCCAGTAATAAAGCTGCAGGCCCTGAAATGCTCTGTGCAAGCATAAGTGGTAGGACTCACAGAGCTAACAAAGCCCCTCATCACAAGGAAACAGCTGGTATTTCCTGGTGACTCAGCAAGCCAGAAAGTTCTTTTCCTGGGACAACCTTGAACGTTGAGCTAGGTGTGTCATTTCGAGTTTTCCATCTTTGCTATTGTTTCAGTGTGTCCTTAAAAAATGTCAGATAACCAAGGGAGCAGGAGGAAGGGTGTGGTGGCCAATCTGTTTCTTGACCTTATTTGAAATACCCACCTGGCAAAAGATATAAGTGACCTAAAGGAAGTGCCTAATGAGAGAGCTCGTGCTATTTTGGTTTTGGTTCACTGAGGATGTCCATTTGATGATGAAGGAATCCTGAAAGTAACTTCCTTAGGAGGCTGCTTCATTAATTAGGAACCTTCCAGTAATGGTCATTGGAACTTTTGAGTTTTGCTTTCTTTATGACATGTGTGAGCTTTTCTTTGAGCATCTGGAGGATGACTTTGGCTAGATGCCAGTTCAGGCACTAGGGTAAAAGTCCAATTGGGTTTGGGGAAGAGAGAGCAAAAGTATACTTTGGACGAGGTTGGGCTGCTGAACCTATTGGTTGTAGCTAATTGAGGTATGGGAACATCACCCCACTTTAGGCCCACAGGTCTTACCGATGTTTTCAGAGACGATCAGGGAAGGGATGGGGAAGTTTTAGGACTTATTGCCTTCTCTTCAGAGTTTAGGATATCCTGTGCCTGCTTTCCCTGGGAGCTACCATAATACCTATTTTACAGATGAGGAAACCGAGGCTCAAGGAAGCAAGGTGATTTGCCCACGCTCAAACAGCAAGGGAGCATGGATGTGGAAATAATCTTCAGATCTGGCTCCTTGTCCTATAATTTCTCTTCTGTACATGTCTTGATACGGATCTGTTCTTTTTCTTGTGGGACTTGGGGGGTTGAACTCAGGGCCTCACGCATGCTTTGCAAGCACTCTACCACTGAGCTACACCCTAGCCCATTTTTTATTTTTTCTCTTCAGACAGGGTCTTACTAAATTATGTAGGCTGCCTCTGACCTCAAAGCTGCGATCCTCCTGCCTCTACTTTCCGAGTTGCTCGGATTACAGACATGAGCCACTGTGCCCTGCCAATACAGATCTGTTCTTACCACTTAATTCTCTCTCATTTATAAAACACTTACAGATGATTTTTCTGGAAGTAGGGGGCAAACTGGAAAAAAACTCCACTGTCAGCAGTCTCAATCACTTCAACAGAGAAGCAAGTAGCAGAAAGAATATGGAAATAGATCTTCTAGTTAAGGTGAATTAGAAGATGGAATTTTATAAAGAGGTCTTCTGGATTGTTTCCTGTTCAGTCACTTTTAAATTGAGATAGCTGTTCGTATAGCACTGTCATCAGTAAATATTTAATGGTACTTAGCAGCCAGCTAATCGGAATTTCCCCAGACATGGACAATTCAGTAGCTAATGAGGAAAAGTTGGATGTGGTTCATCCTATGAAGGATGTGCTGGATCTGAAGTTTAAGACTTTAGTTTTAGAGATTCTAGAAATAAAAGAGAACAGAAGAATCTGGAGATAATAGCCTTTGGCTTTAAGAGCATTCAGTCATGAATTCAAACTCTTTCTAAAAGGAGGGATATTTATGTCTTTGAAGCAAACTAAGGCTCAGAAATCTGTCCCATTAGACAGAATTCCTAGGGCTGAGAGAATGGGAGTATTGCATCCTGGCTGTAATGATGATTATGTGGCATTTTTCAATTATCTTTAGTAAATTATAAGTGGCCTCTAAAGGACTGGGAGGTGCTGTGCCTATGGCCCAGGTGAGATGCTTACAGACATAGTGATTTGGGTTTTGGTCTTGAGGAAATGATGAACACCTGATAGCAAAGGGTTTTGTTTTTCCAAAGCTCAATGTGGATTATTTAAAAGATGGTGTAAAAATGGCAGCACGCATTTTTTAAAGCTTTCTTAGCAATAAATTATATATATCCCCCTGAAAACTGTTGTGTGCCAGGATAGCACTTCCTCTCCTGAGACGTTTTTGGCAATGCTGCCAGAATGTAGGGACAAAAGTCTTTGCTGTCTGTGTGGAGACACTATGGTATATGGGTTGTATTTGGAAATAATGCCAGGTTTTATGGTGACTTTCCTTTCAGGATGGCTGCCCAGAGAGGCCTTTGTAACACTGGGGATTTTTTTTGTTCGTTTTCTTTTTGTTTCTTTTTCATTCGCAGTGCTTCGGAGTCCAACAATCCTGGGCCTTCCACGTGCTAAGCAAGCACTCCACCAGTGAGCCACACCCCAGGCCTTTTAAAATTTTTTTATTTTGAAACAGGTTCTTGCTAAGTTGTGCAAGCTGCCTCTGGCCTGGAATTCATGATCCTCTTGCCTCAGCCTCCTGAGTTGCTGGGATTACAGGTGTGCACCACCACGCCTGGCTTGTGACACTGTTTTATGTACTATTTATCCTGTTCCAGGCCTTGGGCTAAGTCAAGCCCTTGGTCAACTTCTTGTTTGGCTTTTACTTTATACCCACTGAATCTTGGAAAGTAATCCATTTCCACATGCCTTTATCATCTAAATAAAAGATATTTAGGAATATTCTAACTTCATCATTCTTACCTTCTAGAAGTAGCTCCTTTGTTTTCCTTCTAATTTGTAGTTACAATGAGAATACTGAGAGGTAATAAACAGTAGCAAAAGTGACTTAACTCATTTTTCTCCTCAAAAGACTGGAACTGGGAGAAACAAAAAGAACAACCCAAAGAATACCAACGGATCCTGCAGTGCTTCTTAGATAGAAAAGACTGCTGCTATTCTATCCATCAAATGGGTAAGATCATAAATCAATAGTTGAAAAGCAGTGCCTATACTGGATCTTTTTCTTCTCCTGCCTTATATGGAGCTCCACTAAGTTGTCCATCTGTTTAATTATTTATGCAAAAAGTTAGGAATTTGTGGCTCATTGGAAAATCTTTTGCTAACATGTTAATTTTTTCCACATAAAAACAGCACAAATGGGTGTAGGAGAAGGGAAATCAATTGGCGAATGGTTTGGACCAAATACAGTTGCACAGGTGTTAAAGTAAGTAAAAGAGTCTGGCATCTGCCTCTTCTACCATCTCCTATGCTTCCCTCCCCAGCCAACTAAACCTCCCGTCAGCCTAAGTATTCTTGCAGTCCCACTAAACCACCCCTCCCTCGAAGCCATCAGACATTTTACTGAGACAGTTCTCTGAAATGTGTAAGTGTAGACCTTTGTCTTGGTATTCCCTGGTATCAGTGTGTGAGGCTATACCCTAGGATTCATTAAGTATCTCACCCTACAGATGGATGTTCATGTGCCAGGGAGCCATCAGCCTGAGGGCCCTTTGAAGCTAAAAGGTTTATACTAAGTGGCAGAGGTATATCCAGCCTAAGCAAGAAATGGATTCCCACTTTGCATAGTATAGAAAACCCTATTAATTCAATCAGCCTTTGCTGAGTGCCTTTCATGTGATAAGTGCTGAGGTACAGAAATAACCTAGACACAGTCCTCACCTCAAGGAACTTACCACCTATTGGAGGAGACAAAACCCAAGGGAGTCTTGGAATCAATTTGTCATCTCTTAGCAAGTTCAAGGTACTCCAAGATGGCACTTTTACAGTTGTCATAATACATTCCATAATTCACTTCCTGCCACAAGAGGCCAGGTGGAGAAGTCAGGACCAACTTTTTAGAAGTGAATGAGGTAAGTAGCATCAGCACCTACACTGTCACGCCGCCTGACTTGTCACTCTCTCCTTTCTGATGACCTACCACCAGATGAAAACTCCCTGAGGATAGAGATTGTACTTGTTCTTTCTGTAACACTAGCATATAAAACTGCCTGGCACATGTATGTGATCAATAAATGTTTTGTGAATGAACAAAACTGGTAGCCAGAATCTGGGGCCAGATTTAGAGATCAGAAGATTGAGAGCATTAGGCCTGCTTTGACATAGTATACTTTACTTCCTGGGCATTATGGTGGGACTGCCCCATGTGACATGCAGAAGGGACCCTGTCTCAATTATTAGCTAATCTTCAATGAACTAGTGTTCTTTGGAAATGTACATGTGAGGGGAAGAGCCTAGATTTCCTGGGGAACCAAGGAAAACGTAGCTTTTCTCGTTGCTAACACTGCAGCCTCTGAGACCTCTGTCTTGCCATAGTCAGAATGTGCTTTGGGCATCACTGACCCTGCTGAGTGAGGATCTGGCAGTATTTCAGGAACTGCTATAGGAATGAACCCAGGGCAGGAAGCATAAAAGATTAGAATGAGTGTGCCAAGCCAAAACCTGGCTTCAAACAGTTGGTTTTTAAATGACACCCCTCAGGATTTTGTTCTTCTAAATTTTGAGATTCTCAACAATAAACAAATGGAAGTGCATTGTTTTAAGAATTTAAGTGTGCTCTGATTTATCGTGATTGTTTGCATTAACAAGAGTACAGATGATCCTTAATTTATGATGGGATCACACCCTTGTAAGCCCATCCTAAGCTGAAAATACTATAAATAAAAACTGCATTTACTACACTTAACCTACTGGACATCCTAGCTTAGCAACACAGTTGGCTATAGAGAATGGGTTGTTTCCCCTGTGATCACGTGGTTGACTGGGAACTGAAGCTCACTGCCACCACCCAGCATCTCCACAGAGCAGCCAACTGCATATGGCTAGCCCAGGAAAAGATCCAACTTCAGAATTCAAAGTATGATTTCTATTGAATACATATCACTTTTGCACCATCATAAAGTAAAATAAATGTAAGTCAAACCATTGAGGGCTATCTGTATATTATTATTATTATGGGGAAAGACAATGAATAACAATGAGTGAAATATAAGTATAATGATAACTAACCTCTTCCTGGGAGCTACTTTGGTAGAATGATTTTTTCTTTTGTCCAGTGAGACTGGGCTTTACACATAGCCCAGAAGTAGGCAGGTTAAATGTGTCTTCTCTCAAACCCACAAGGGAAGAAGAAGATAAGGGACAAATAGGCAGGTACTTTACTTAGGCCTCAGATAGTCTCCCTTTTAAAAGAATTTTCTTTCTGATCTCCCCTGAAGTCATGCAATTTGGCATGCTATCTCTCTTCAGCTGCTGAATAGTAAAGCCCTGCACCAAAGTCTTCTGTGATCTCTCTCTCTCTCTCTCTCTCTCTCTCCCTCCCTCCCTCCCTCTCGGCATCATTTTCCATATTATCTATGCTCCCAAATTTTATATATATATTTATATGAATGCACACACACACACACACACACACACAAGCAGTTTTTGCGTGGTGCTGGGGATCAAACCCACCTACCACTGAACTATACCCCCAGACCTAAATATGTATTTTAATGGCAGTTTTATTTTCCTTTTTTTAAAAATGGTAAATCAGAGTGCCTTTTATTTAAGGAAACAAAATCTCTTGAAATGTGGGGAGCAGATGCATGGATAACTATTTTTTTTTCCTCAGTAGGAGTACCATCATTTCGTGAGGTAGATTTTTCCAAGTTGTGATGCAGAGCCTCCTTTTAACGGTTCAGATATGATGACTCTTTGTCATTACCGAGGTACCTGGACATGGAATGTCCCAGAGCTGTGTCAAAGAAGCCAGAGCTAACCTGTGTACCAGCTTCTCTGTGGCTCAGCATTTGGTAGCATTAGGCACATTGGGTATAAATTGTACTGCTTCCTGCTGATAATTTCCATCTTTCCCAATTCTGACTTCATTATGTGTTGCTTTGCAGAAAACTTGCTTTATTTGATGAATGGAATTCCCTGGCTGTTTATGTTTCAATGGATAACACAGTGGTCATTGAAGATATCAGTGAGTCTCCAGCCTGTTTACCTTCCCTGTTGATGGGTGATGAGTTCCTTCCTCGACATTTGGAAATCTGGCACTCTAAATGCTCTCTGGCCTGTTCCACCAGGGCAGAGGAATCTAGGTGAATGTAGGGCTTTCTGAAAGGGAGAAAATCATTAGAGGGTCTTTGCTGCCCCTCAAAGAGGTGCCATTCTCTTTTCCTGCAGGATCCACGAAGTATGCGTAACCTATAATCTATTAAACCACCAGTAGATGGCTCCTCGGGACCCACCACTGTCCAGGCCTGTGCTCCCAGCCATGGGGGTCAGGGAAGCCTAAAGACATAGTCCCTGTCCCAAAGACCCTTGCACACTAGTTGAGAAATGAGATACTTGCAATGAGCCCAAAATACCTTTTGGGAGCTAGGCAAGCACTCAGTGGCCAGCGTGAAGAGCATGAGGTTGAATGAATGGCCTGGTCTTCCTATGGGGCCTGCTGGGTCCTGGGAGGCAGAGGGAAGAGTGGGGCAGGGAACACGTGAGGTCACTCTTAGCTTTACCGTTGGAGTAGCTCCTAGGGCTGGATACTCCTGACTTACCACCTCTGTTGTCTTCTTTTTCTAGAAAAAATGTGCTCTGTTCTTCCTGTGGGTGCTGACACAGCTGGTGAGAGCCCGCCCGATTCTCTGGCTGCTTCTAACCGGAGTAAAGGCACCTCTGCCTTTTGCCCAGCTTGGAAACCCCTGCTACTCATTGTGCCCCTTCGCCTGGGCATAAACCAAATCAATCCTGTGTATGTTGACGCATTCAAAGTAAGTCCCTCCTTTTCCTTAGCCCATTGCTGCCTGCCCATCACACCGCCATGCCAGCACAGAGATCCGTGAGCAGCAGTCCACAAGTGAGTTGAGAATCTTGCATTCTCTTTCCCTCCAGGAGTGTTTTAAGATGCCACAGTCTTTAGGGGCATTAGGAGGAAAACCAAATAACGCCTATTATTTCATAGGATTCTTAGGTAAGAAAGGATGAATCACAAGTAAGTCATCATGGGCTAGGGGAGGGTGTGGGTGAAGGTGGGCGTGGGAAACCAGGCAGTTCCAGTGAAGCCCAGGGATACTGTGGCCTCTGGTCCGCTCCTTCTGTCTTCACCTTGATCGACAAAGAGTAATACTTCCTTGTGCCTGATGGAAGGTGGGTCCCTTTTAATCCCTCCACTTCTTTGTCTCAAAAACCATCCAGAACATCCCTCCCCTGCCTGTGGGTCCTAGGGCAGTAGGGTTGCATTCTCTTGACTTTGCTGATCTCCCTCTTATTGGACTTTAGGCAGCATAGGAGCATCCTGTGGCTTCTCAGGCCCCCACAGCTGGACTTCCTGGCTCACTGTTGAGAGCCACGACAAAGTGGAAATTAGGGGAGACAAAGTCAGAACTATCTTTTTCCCAATGGTAGTGGCTAAGCCTTAGACCCACTAACCTCCTAATGTGGACCCTAATGAGCAGCCTCATATTTCCTGCATAGGACAGCATCTCTAGAAACCTAACCACCTTACTCACTAGCTGTGACTGGAGACTTTTAAGGCCCTTGGCAGACTTGGTGAGGTAGTTAAATGCTGCTGGAACTTCACTATGCACATATCAGCTTGAGAGCCTATTAGAATTCAGACTTAGTAATTCTGAACAGAACTTGAGATGTCCTTTTCTAACTAGGTGATGCCTATGCTGCTGGTCCATAGACCATGTCTTGAATTCTAGGGGCCCAGACACTTGGTCAGTGCTAAATAGCACAAACAAGGGAGTGATGTGGACAGCAAGATTTGGCACAGGACACCTCTTGCTGGAATGAGCGGTCTGAAACTGGGCCTCATCGAAGTTAGGTGCTTAGATTGGTTGACAGGAAGAGAGAGCTAGAGGAGTTAATAAGGGAATGGCATGAGGGGATGCGTGGAGATGGCTTTGAGCACATCCCCAACCAATCCTTTGAAAATTCTTAGAGGTGAGGTGGGATGACAACAGATATACCTGATGCCAGTCCCTCACTTGCTGAAAATGTGACTGCAGGAAAAGGATAGCAATTCTTTTAGGTTCAAGTTCCTCTTCTGTAAACTAAGCTAACACATGAATCCCTGTTAGGTCATCTGACAGCAAAGAGCCAGGCCCTTAGTGTACACTCAGTGAAAGGTGGTTCCAGCCAACACCTCTATCCTTCTCTAACTCTTTCTTCCTGTCCTCAGGATGGGGTTCTCTACACAGCTGCCTCTGCTCTCTCTAATGCTGCCATCTGTTGGTCAAGCCTAGAACTACAGCTTAATGGAAAATCTGGAGCTCATGGTTGCTTTTATTTTTCTAAGTACAAAACCCAGTACTAAGCCAAGGACGGTCGCACATGCCTGTAATCCCAGCAACTCAGGAGGCACAGGCAGGAAGATTATAAATTCAAGGCCAGAGGTTGCCTGCATAATTTAGTGAGAGCCTATCTCAAGATAAAAAATATAAAAGGGTCTGGAGGTGCAGTTCAGTGGTAGAGCACATGCAAAGCATGCATAAAGCCCTGGATTCAACCCTCTAGTACTGCAAAAGCAAGCAAGAAAAAAACAAACCCAAAACAAAACCCGATATTTGGAGTTAAGTGTGTTCAGATGCCTTCTGTTTCTAAGATTTTTGGTTCCTGTGAAAAGAAATGCTGTAAGAATATATAGTTACCACTCTATCTGTGCATTCCTCATCCATGGATTTGAGCAACCACAGATCAAAAGTATCTGGGAAAAAAGCATCTGTATTGAACATATACAGACTCATTTCTTGCAATTATTAGCACAACACCCCTGTGAAGTAGAGACTGCCATTTCCATATTACACACAGTGAAACGAGGATTGTTGTTGTTGTTAGGTGCTGTCCAGTAGGGCCTGACTCATAGACCCTATGCACAACAGAAGAAAACACTCCCCAGCACTGTATCAGTGCTTCTCTGCTATTCACAGGGTTTTCACCGGGGGATTGTTTCAGGAGTGGGTTGCCAGGTCCATCTTCCATTTTTGTGGTACTGGGGATCGAACCTAGGGCCTTAGAGAATGCAGAGCACCACTCTGCTGAGCTAACCCCTGGTCCCAAAGCAAAGATTATGAAAGGTTATTTCTTCAGAGTCACTCAGCTACAAAGCATTGAGGCTAGGATTTGATCCAAATTTGGACATCTCTGCCTATCACCCCTCATTGCTTCCCCAGGGCCCTCCTGCTTGTGGAAAGCTGGAGAAGCTATAGATGTGGGATGCTCTAGCCAGGGCCAGACCTTGGCCATCAGGTTTTGCCTTCTTAGGAGAAACTCTTTGGTCCCTGCACTTAGGTACAGGTTGCCACCTTGAGATGCACAGTATTAGTTCTGTCTGTTCAGATGCCTAACCAGCCTAACTCTTCTCCCTGGCCCTCAGTAGAGACTTTTGGTTAGCCTCCACATCGTTTCTAGGACTTTGTACAACTTCTGTGATGTCTCTTATCAGCACTCTTAGAAAAGAGGCAGCCTTTTAAAAGCTCTATTGCACGCGCGCGCGCGCACACACACACACACACACACACACACACACACACACACCCCACCCATGGGAAAAGGTTATGGCCAAAATTGTTGTTAGTTGTTGTTAGGTGCCGTCGAGTCAGTATCCAACTCATAGCGACCCTCTGTACAACAAGGGAAACACTATTGTCAGTGCTTCTCTGCTGTGCATTGGGTTTTCAATGGCAGGTTGATTTTTGGGAGGGGGTTGCCAGGTCCTTCTCCCAATGGCCAAAATTAGAGGAGCCATTATTATTCCCAACACCTTAACTCCAAGCACTCCAGTAGTTGGTGTGGTTCTAACTCTGCTTTAGTTATTTTCTTGTCCACAACTTCCTTTTTCTCTTACCTTTCTATGGTCTTGGATAGGTTTGCTGCTAAATATCTTGGTTGTTGCTCTTCAGTATGATCTGAGGCTATTTTGATATCACTGATCTCACCCACCTTCATCAAGGAGGAACAGGTATCTTGACTTTCATAAACCAAGTCAAAGAGGGGCACTGATTTCTATATCTCACTCTGTGAGGTAGCTAGAACAGGCCCCATAACCCCAGGTGAAAACAAGAGCAGTGAATTAAGTGGTTTGCCTTTGGTTTATGATACAGTAAGTTAAACACTTCTTTGCCACCAGAAGCACACAGATGTGCCCTCCCGGATGCCATTCTAGGGAAGGTCTTTGGTGCATTCTCTTGCTTCAGGTAGATGTCTCTTTAGTCACCTGACACAGTCGAGGATAAGAGACCCAGATGGCTTGAGGCCTGGACAATGAGATCAGGTTCCCCCTCAGGTACTTTCACCTACTTAGCATTAAAGGAACTCTCTGGCCCTCTGACTAGTAGATCAAAATAGGAATGTTATCATCCTGAACTCTTTTGGGTCACTTTGGGGCTGAGCTTTTTGAACTCAATGAAGCGTGGCTTTTCTCTTATGTGTCAAAGTCAGTCATCTTGGACTGGGAGATGTGGCTCAGTGGGAGAGTGCTTGCCTAGCATGTGCAAGGCCCTGGCTTCTATCCCCAGCACTGCAGGAAAAAAGTCCGTGGTCCCTAAGTGGGTTTTCACATGAGATGCATCTGTGCTGATATTAATGTGACAAAAGGACAGGAAGTTACTGACTTGTTAACAATGACTAACCTGCTAGCTGATCATGACCAGGAGTCAGCTTGTCCATGACAGAAGTAGCATCTCTGTTGTGTCTGGGTAGAATTTCTTTTGGAGGCCAAGGCCTTCCCCCTTACCAGATGCCCTCTCTAAGAATCACTGGTCTAGAGCAACGTGCTTTCCAATGTTGAAAGATGCAGAAAGCTCCTTGATGACACTTGAGATCACAGCCTGGTGACTCTACTATTTCCTCTTTGCTGCTGCTGCTCACAGAGCCTGCCATGTCATCCATGGTCTCTCATTCCCACCTTTTCCTAAACCTGCCACTTTTTTTTTTTTTAGCAGTATTCGCAAGTGCTCCACCACTGGGCTGCACCCCTAGCCAATTTTCTTTTTCTTTTTCTTTTTTTTTTTTACATTGAGTCAAGATCTCGCTAAGTTACGCAGGCTGCTTCTGGCCTGGAACTCATGATCCTCTTGCCTCCACTGTCCGGGTCGCTGAGATTACAGGCATTGGCCACTGCTCCCAGCTCCCAAACCTTTCACTTTCTGTTTTTGGACTTGGACTGTGAGGAGATATAAGTACTATGACAAGTCTTCTCTTTAAAGGATTAGAACTGGGTGCAAGTGGCTTCTTTTCAGCATGATCACCCTGGCTTCAGGCTTCCTGTCATCCCATTTTCATTGTCATCAGGCAAGGGGTTAGGAGAATGAGGGGGCCTCCTCCCCAGGATAGCAGTGGGACCAGGGCCCAAAGATCTTCAAAGGTTAAACATGTTTTATCGAAAACAGGTGATGAGCTCATCTTCTTGGACCCTCACACCACCCAGACCTTCGTTGACACTGAAGAGAATGGAACGGTTGATGACCAGACTTTCCATTGCCTGCAGTCCCCACAGCGAATGAACATCCTGAACTTGGATCCTTCTGTGGCATTGGTGGGTATCTGAAGGTTGGGCCAGCCAGGAGACACAATGCCAGCCTATTAGAGATTGGTTCCCTGGGAGATGTCCAAGTTGATAGGTAGCATGGCAAGAGTGTCCTCACTCACTCTCCCCCCAGAGGCGGTGCGATATAGTGAGGAAGGAATGGACCCTGGAGCCAAATTACCTGAGTTTGAATGCAGGATCTGCCACTTACTAGCTTAGGGGCTTAGGGAGAGTCACTTAACCTTTCTGAGCCTCAGTCTTCTCAGCTCTAAAATGAGGAAAACAATAGTTCGTCCCTTGTTGGGTTATATTATGAGGTGCATTATGTGTGAAGCACTTAGCATAGGGCCTGGCGCAGGGGAAGCATTGCATAAAAATTAGTATTATCATCTTTTCTCCTTTTCCTTCTTGCCTGCAAATTATTGCCACATGGATACAAGGTAAGACATGGCGAGGGAGGGATAAGTGGGTAAGAGCCCCCCACCACCAAAGGACAGTGCTTGTTTCTTGATGTGCATAATACAGGAAGTTGTAGGGTTTCCCCTGAAGTGTGTTTACTATAAACACACACTGAAGGTACATCTGCCCATGAAACAGCCAGTGGTTTTCTGGCCTGTGTGCATTCCCCCTTCCCTTTTAATCCAACTGCCCGAGCACCCGAGCACCAGTGACCACGAGCTGACAGAGTCCTCTTGTTCTGGACCATTCTTACACTACTGTGGCATGGCTCTGAGGATGAAGAGGACACTGTTGGTTCTCTCTATTCTAGTAGATAATTTCCTAAAGGTCAAAGACTCCTCATAAGTATTGCCTTTAGCCAAAAGTGCTATTTGGCTTTTGTTTGCTGGTTTAATTCAGTGCTCTTTATGGATGTGTATATTTGTGCACTGAATGTGGTGGAATCAACCCCATGCTTTGGAGACTGATATCCAAACTAAAATATCTCACAGTATGAGGAGAGAGGGGCCAGGAGGGAAAGGGACAGGGAACAAGAGCCAAAGGGGCAGAAAGAATGAGAGCATTAGAAAGTAAGTGAATGCCAATGTGTGTCCCCAAGTGAGGCAATAGCTAAGGGAGAGAGATGTCTGGCGAGTCTTCCTTTAGTGCTGAGAAGACACACCCAAAGAGAGTGGCCCACCTTCTAATTCTGGGCCAACAGCTCCATCCTGCAATACAAAGGGCAATTCTAAATTGTCTTCTTTTGCTCCCCCTCAAGGGATTTTTCTGCAAAGAAGAAAAAGACTTTGATAACTGGTGTAGCCTTGTTCAGAAGGTAAAGATGTATGTTTTTCTGAGCCTTAAAAAATGAAAGCTATTCAATGTGATTCCTTTTTAGGATTGTTTCTCATGGTAACATAATCCTAGTCTGATATGATTTGATTTGCAAGAGAAAGGTACTAATGCAACAGAACCTAGCAAATGCGAGGAATTGTGCTTTCCTTTGGGGAAACTAAAGAAAAATGTTTTAAACTTGCTTAGTATGTCACGTGAGGGAGAGTCTTAGTGATGAAGCTTAAAGTTTCATCTGATGAAGCCTATGAGTCATATGAAACACTCAGCTCATATTCTACTGCTTTAACCTAAAAATGCCAATTTTGTAGTGCTCAGCTCTAAATTCTTCCTTACTCTGTTCATAACACTGAAATAGTTAAAGGAACTACTTTTCTACATGCTCAGTATGGTTAATTTACAGCTTAATATGCTCCATCCTGGGTTAGAGGGTTTTTCCTTCTACTAATTGTCTGATTTATATAAAAATATACATACACTACCACTTAAAGGAATCACAATTTGCAGCAATTCATGTAAAATTATTCTTTCTTTTTGGCATCTTGTGTAATGGAATTATTTCATTGGTTCACCAGTCTTTGGATCTGTCTCTCTCATCATCAGCCCCTAACACATGCCAAATAGATGGAAGATGTTGATAAGTGCTTATTGAAAGAATGGAGGGAAATCATAGGAAGTAGTTTAAAGAGCCCCAAGTGAGGTGTCAGGAGACATGAAATTCTCCTATTTCCAAAACAGAAGGATTGCAGACATGGGAGCCCAGGGCCTCGTAAGCAAAAGGAGGGAAGAATTTTCTTCACAAGTGAATGAATAATTAACACTAATGCCCCTAACTGAATCTGAAACCCCAGGTAATAATTTGCTGAGATGCAATACAGAATTATCAATACTTACACTTCAGAACACAGAAAGACTGTATTGATATCACATTTAGATGGAATAACAATTTTGTGATAAGACTATACCATTTAAATTAGGACATGAATGCAAATGTTGGAACTACAACTGAAAACATGCCCATGTGTGCCTATCTTCTCTTGGGGTATATATTAATTTGATTAAATGATATTTCTTTGGAATTGATACTTCAGGAACACCTTACCCCTAAATTGAGTTGGGCCTGTGCAACTGGCACAGTCCCTGAGCCTAAGAGGGTATGTGACCAATGAGTACTGGGCTCCAGCAGCTTCTGCCAGCAAGTGTCCTTTTTGCCTAGCCTACAGGATCTAGAATTGAAATCAGCTGAGGTCTTCAGGTGATTCAAGTAGAAGATGGCCCAGGACATTCTCAGGGTTTGGGGTCATAGATTACCAATTGGACTGAAGTGTAGTGACTCTGCAGTATTTACGGCTGCTTCTGTGTCTCCCTAGAAAATTCTAAAGGAGAATCTAAGGATGTTTGAATTAGTTCAGAAACATCCATCACACTGGCCTCCCTTTGTACCTCCAGCCAAGCCAGAAGTGACAACCACTGGGGCAGGTAAGCTACTTTTTGGGGGCTCTCAGCCAGAAGACCCATATGTAGTAATTGTTTTTCAAGACAGAAGCAACTGTGGCTCATGCTTTGTGTGGAAAGTAAAATTTCTGCTCAGCTGTACTGCCCAAGGAATCTTCTGATGAGCTGATATTTGCCAATTTTAAAGAATAGTAAAGGAACAATATTGGCTCAGTGCAGAAGTTCAATTAAGATGACCAGAATTTGTTTTTTCATGTTCTGGCTTAGAATAACAAATCAGTGGCTAGGGGTGATTTAAAAGGTGCCTCGAGGCTGGGCATGCACACATGTAACCCTAGCACTCAGGAAGCTCAGGCAGGAGAATTGAGAGTTCCAGGCCAGCCTGTGCTACATGGTGAGTTTGAGGGCAGCCTGGGCTATATAGGAAGACCTTGTCTAAACAAACAAACATATCTTAAAGGACTTGCAGAGCTTCAGCCAGATTACTGTAATCAGGCCTATGTAATATGTCTGGCTATTTTGAAGCTTTATAGAGAGTTTCTAATACTTGGCAGTAGTCCTAATTGTAAGTCCTCTCCAGACAAGCCTTTCCTTAGCAAAGTGATTAAAACATACATACTCTTCGTGGCTGAATAGTACATTTATTTACATCAGCCCAAGTGTCAAACCTTTTCTTTTTTCTCATTCCTGTATTCTGATAGAATTCATTGACTCTACTGAACAACTAGAGGACTTTGACCTGGAGGAAGATTTTGAGATTCTGAGCATGTAGAATAGTGAGAACTCAATTTGGAGGTCTGTCTTCCATCCGGTACCACAAGAACATGAACTTGTTACATAAAACTTTTCTAGTCAGCAAGTGCCTGATATGCCAACAGCATTACAAACTCAATAGCAATCATGAATGAGCCAATTACCATTTCTCATAAAACAAACAATACCAACCCTTCTCCGGAAAGAAACAGAACAATCATGGAGTCTAGAAGCAGAAAGACTAGGAGGAGTACATTGCTTCCCAGCTTGTTTTACATGGCTACAGCGAGTCTTCAGTGGCTGAAAGGAAGACATTTGGAAGCCAGGCAGCAACTCCTATCTTGCTTCAAGCACCAGCAGAAGAGAGCTGATTATGCTATTATTCACCCTTTCAGGTGTGACCTCTTTTAGGCTCAATACTAAGAAGCAATTTGTTTTCTTGCTCAAATAATAAAATAACTGAATCAGGGAGGAAAAGTTCTTGTTAAATTATTTGAATATGTATTTTAATTAATTATAATTTATATCAAAATATTTGTCAGAAAAATTATGTCAAATGAACACTTCTTCATTAGTCTTCCTATTTGGAGAACCTTACTATCTGATAGGTCACAATCTCCATCCTTATTGTTACTTTTGTCAGATGTCACTATGTCCCTAAATCAAATTTGATCATTTAAATTAGAGGTCAGAAAACTTGTTTTGTAAAGGGCCAGATAGTTAATATTTTAGGCTTTAGAGGCCATGTGGCCTCTATCAAAACTACTCAATTCTGCAAAAGCAGCCATAGACAACATGCATGCAATTGAGCATGGCTGTAATCCAATAAAACTTTATTTACAAAAACAAATGGAGGGTTGGACTTGGCCTTGCCAATCACTTCAATTGTTGATTTTTGTTTGAGGAATTAATAATAAATTGTGTTTGAATTATAATGTTTTGGTTGGTAGCCATATTTAGAGAGAATTATTCATATGGTGACATTTGATCTGTGCATTAAACATAATTGCAAACAATTTTAGGACTAGTTAGCTACTGAGTTTTAAAGCACATATTCATCAGATTAGCTTTGCTAAACCTCTAGCTTGTGAAGATACTCAAGTCCTTGCAGTATCTTTCTATTTTTCTTTCCTTTCCCTCTTTGCTTTCTACATTTTACATGAGTCTTCATTTCACATGGCTCAACATTTCATCCCCATCCCTAACAGGGTCCCATAGGAGGCCAGGATCTGGGGTTTGGAAACTAGCACCAACCAATTCATTCGTCTCTTTAGGCTCTATATTTTCCTTTTGTTTTTCCCAGTAGGTAATCTATTCCGGAGGTCCAAGATTCAACAGGTGCAAAATGGTATTCAGTGAAATCTGTCTCCCTCCCACTGGTTGTTCCCTTACCTTGAAAATTCCCAGTACTATTAATTTCTTGTTTATCCTTCCAGTGGATGTATTTTATGCATATATAAATATATGCAAAAGCTGGGCATGGTGGCACACACCTGTAATCCTAGTGACGCAGGAGGCTGATGCAGGAGGATCATAAATTTGAGGCCAGAGGCAGCCTGTGTAACTTAGCAAGACTGTCTCAAAATTAAAAATAAATTGAAAAGGGACCGGAGGTACAGGTCAGTAGTGGCAAGCCCAGCATGTGTGAGATCCTTAGTTCAACCCCCAATGCTACAAAAAATGCACATATTTAAGTATATGTACATATATAAAAAATATATACACAGACATATATACCCCTTATATTTGATTTTGATGACTTTAATAATTCTCTACTTTTAATTTATCTGTAAATGATCCTGAGACCACAGAAGTATGGAAACTCCTTTCTTGAACTCTAGCATGTGATGGGGATGAAAGCAGGTGTAGGCTTATCTTAAAACACATTGTGGGAGTGCCAGGCACAGTGGCACACGCCTGTAATCCCAGCGGCTTGGGAGGTGGAGGCAGGAGGATCTCAAGTTCGAGACCAGAGGCAGTCTGCCTAACTTAGTGAGACCCTGTCACAAAAAGTAAAAAAAAAAAATGGGCTGAGGGTGCAGCTCAGTGGTCCAGCACTTGCAGAGCATGCAAGCGCGAGGCCCTGGGTTCAACCCCTAGTACCCCCCCAAAACAAACAAACAAAAACAACAACAACAAAAAACACATCGTGGCTTTGTTGACTAGTACAGAATTCTTTCTGCCCTTTGACTTTGATCATTTTCTAATTTTTTCTTGCCTCAATGTCTTATTATATTGTTTAGTGAGAATGGATATTAGAAATATTTTCATCAAAGAATGTCAAAAAAGTCAAATGTTCAGATTTCATTCATTTTATTTGCTATGTACAAAGCTGATACCATGCTTATTACTCAGCAAGGAGGTGATGGTGATAACAGTTCAGATTATACTGCTTTTGTTTGTGTTGACACAGTTGACATACTTAAGGAAACAGAATCACCTGGAAGGATGTCAATATAGCTAAGAGTGTTCTGGGAAGCTGGGAATTTAAACAAATCCTCCCAAACAGAATACAGTGCACTTCATAGATACTCCAGGCTATGCTTTAAGTCTGCTAACTGCTAATGAGAGGCATGTGCTAGATTTTATGAGGTTTTAAAAACATATTAAAATAGTTCAAAAGGCTACCTGTGAAAGAGTAGTTGGATGACTATTTTAATAGAAACAGCGTCAGAATGCAAAGGAACCAACACACTGCAGCTTCAAGTTGCCACACTGCACATATCTAGATGATGTTTCAAATAAACAAGGACTTCTGAGAAATGAGGATGTGGGATTTACCCTTTTGATTCTGGAATCAAAAGCAAAATTCACACCTCCTTGCCCATTCACTCCTTTACCCCTGGCCAAGGAAAAAAGTCTGTGGTTCTCATTTCCTTTTATGGGCTTGGCCACGTTTGTTGCATCCTCTGCCTCTGGCTAATTTGTCTAAGACTATGTGAAGCTAATGGTCACATCTCAGCTGCTCACCTCTAGGCCTTCCTAAGCAACATGGGACATGATCTTGCTCACTCTGGAAGGAGTCAAAGCTCAACCCAGGCTATAGGCTGGCACCTCTTTCTAGTTCTGCTGCCTGCCTAGACCCAGTGGGCTGCCTTGAATAGTGATAGCTGGCCCTATGTGGATTTGAGCTGTCTGTGACAGTTCAGCCAAAGACATGTTTTCAAATGTGGAAACACTGGGTTGTGGCTTAAGCCAAGTAATCTGTGGTGACCTTAGGTCATAAGGAAATGACTTATTAGCTATTATGAAGAGCTTTCTCATCAAGATAATGAAAGCTAGAAGTCTAAGAAATCAGTGGCCCAGCAAATCTTTCTGAGGTAGCCATGAATAGTCACAAAAACATACAAATGCAATAGTAGCACCAGTTAATGGAAATGGGGCAACAGATCCCAGCAGAGTGGTCTCAATTTGGACCTGAGGCTTGCGGTGACCAGTGTCTATAGTCTAGCCAAAGAAGACTCCATTGGACAGCTTGACAGATAGGCAAAGGGGCTTGGGCCTTCCTTCCTCAGATTGTTCAGGTTTTTGGGGTGACCACTGTGAGGGTTGGGGAGGACAGGGGACAGTGTGGCAAGTGCACCCTACAGGCTTTTCATACACACCTGGCAGCGGCTCACCCGGGTGCGCAGCTGCCCGGCTTTCAGTGTTTCAGACACCGGCTGCTCCCTAAACTGCTGCCTCTCCTCCACCGTAGTCAGCCAGAAACTGTACTTGTTGGCGAAGTAGTGGCAGGTGCCTCGGGCACCACTGCACTCGATGAAAGGAGTGGCCCGGAAGTCCTCGAGGCAGGAACCAGGGGAGACCAGGGACTGGCCTCCACCCTCAGCCCCTGCCGCAGTGTGCTGAAATAGACAAAGGGTGCATGTGAGCTGTGCCCGCTAGGGCCTGGCACATAGGTGTTGGGTGTCCTGCAGCTACAGGAGGGCACATGTGCTCTGGTGCTGAGTTCTGTCCCATGGGCTCACCCAGCTTCTAACCAGGACGAATCTAGGCTTTGGGGTCAGGTGCTCCCTCGGAACAGCCGTTGGGGTGGGGTGCCCCCTTCCGGCTCCTTCCTGCCCTCTTCGCAGTGTTGTGTGGCAGATGACCACATCTCAACCAGGGTTTCCCAAATGGCTCCCATCCCACAGAATGTGTAGGTGTGCTAGGTCCCCCCCCCCACTTCCATGGACAAATCTGAGAAAGGCTAGATTCAAGTCAACTCACTGGGTTTCTGGAACTCAGTTTTCTAAGCTCTTTATTCACTGTGCATTGTCCTTTAAGAAAGGAAAGCGTGTGCAACAGGCCACAGACTGGTTCCACTACAGCCCTTCCCTTAGCAGCATGTCCCGCACTAGCTCTCACCCTGAAGTTACCACCATTAGAACCACTTAGATTTTCAATCTGTGCCACACCCTTTAGGATGACATACAGTGCTTGTTACCCCCTCTCAGTGAAAGGAGATTTGGCTACCTTTGGCCTAAATATTTCAGGTCTCACTTCAGAGGGTTCCCTTAGCATCTGAGTTCAGGCCCACTCTGAGCTGATAGTCCCCAGTCACTGTACCCACGGACGGCAGTTACCGCTTCTCCCTACCCCCGTCCTTCTCCCTTCACCTCAGCTGGATTACCATCTGGACCAAGGAGGCCAGAAGAGGCTTTATATACATCTGTAGTAGCAAATGGCCAATGGGACATATCCCCAAGTTGGACCCTGTACTTTGAAGAACTTTGAGAGAGTGAGAGTCTCCAATGAGCTTCAAGTGACACTTCCTATAAATAGAGTATCAAAATTTTCCCTGTCTTGACCCCCAGAAACTTTCTAAAACACAGCTCCCTACTTTCCTAAACAGGACACTGTATTTTGAATTTTGCAGTAGACTCAGGCTTAGGTTTCTTTTGCAGTCCTTGGGAGTTGAACCCACAGCCTCACATATACTTTGCAAGTGCTCTACCACTGAGCCGCACCCCCAGAGCATTTTTTTTACTTATTTTGAGACAGGGTTCTGCTATATTATGCAGCCTGCCTCTGGCCTGGAATCCTCCTGTCCCCACCTGTTGAGTTGCTGGGATTATAGGTGTGCTCCATGGCACCCAGCCAGGCTCACTTTTTGTGTGGGGCCATTGTGCAAAGGCCCAATACCAGGGGGTACAGCTTATAAAATTTTTAGGCCTCCTTTGAATTTTTTTCTCCATCTCCTCTCCTTTTTAATTGGCCTGTCTCATCACTTCAAGATGCCTTACTTGGTAGCCTAAATTCTCACCCTCATTCATTTTCAGGAAAAAGACATCTTCATTTGTTAGAATTATGTGTAAAATAAGAGGTTGTGAATAAGGGCTAAGAGGTCTCCTGGGAGCAAAGCACATACGATTTAGTATGTAGAATTTGTGTGGTTCCTTGTCAAAGCTTAGGGGCCTTTTGTCCTTATTTCCTTGTCTGGGTACCAGAGAGGATAAAATGACAGGTAAGATGACTCTGTTTTACATTGGGGTAAATTGCTCAATGTGCAAAGACAGAGTGTACCAAGGAAGCACCATGTCCTAAGACAGGTGCGCTACTGCGAGGGAGCCTGCAGCCTGGTGATGTTTCAAAGATCCTCTCCATCTCGCCCAGAGCAGCTCTGGGGAGGCAGGAGTTCAGAGGGTGCCATGCTGGTTCTACCTGGGAGTTGTCTTGGCTTGAAACCTGACTTTCCATCCCATCAATCATCTGCGGGTCTTCACAGAATACTGTGTGAGTGACTCGATGCCTCCTTGGGCTTACAAATGTTCTCTTTTTTTAGCCAGACACACAGCATGGCCGGCCATAGCCTTCCGGGCAAAGTGGAGAGGCAACAAAAATGACAGTAAGGACATATAAACACAGTACACCCTCATGCAAGCCTTTCAGGAGGGCACAGCAGTGGACTGAGGGGCCTGGAAGAGTGCATGGTAGAGTAGAGCCTGTGTGCTCAGCCTGACCAGGATGAGCATGTCCTGGCCCTCACAGGACAGCCTCTCCCTCACTGTCCCCTTCAGATCATAGTGTGCTTTGTCCTCCCCTTGGTGGTAGCATTACTGAAGCAGGCATAGGGCTGGCAGAGGCTTGGCCTATGATTCAATCACTTTCTAACCCTGGAATTAAAGTGCAACCTGCTGTCTCGACCCAACACCCGCAACTTCTTGTTGTTCATGTCTTTAGCCAAGCCCAGGCCAAGCGTTCTCCTTCCTTTCAAACTCAGCACCCCTCGAGCCTAGGAACCAGGCTGAACACCCTCCCAGAGCCCTGGCCTCCTCTACTTTTCCCGTGGAGGAGGGGGAGCGCAAGGCCTCACCATGAGGAAGGAGTAGCCGATCCAGAGGCTGCGCCAGCCCTGAGGGCACTGCGGGATGGTGATGTCCTGGCTGTGCACAGCAATGGCTTGCGAGGGCGCCTCACACACAGAGCAGCGGCTGATGTACTGGGGAATCTCGGTCTGGCCGACAGGCATCATAGGAATGGGGGCAGTAGTGGAGAGCCAGTAGGATTTGTCATTGCGCCTGGCATAGTGGCACACTTCGTTGATGTTGCAGTAGATGAAGGGCATGGTGCTGAAGCGGGGCAGGCAAGAGCCGGCAAAGCCTGTGGGGAAAAGGTGGCTGAGCACAATTAAGGCTGGGCCGGGGGGTGGGGCTGCCAGAGGTAGACTAGCTGGTGGCTCGGGTTCACAGCCAACGCTTGACCAGACTAGGAAAGCTTTCTCCTCACAGTCTTGTGCCACAGTCCCCACACTGAAGTCTGCAGATGGCATCCTACTGCAAATGCCTCACGGGAGTATGATAATGATGAGATGCTTTTCATAAAGTGAATAATCACTCTCTAATTAATCTGTTTTGTCAAACCAGCCTTTAATAGACTGAGTCTGCGTTTAAGAGTTAGCTTGCCTGCAGATAATGCAATTCATTCTTGGGTAATCATCATCGCCCTGCAGGCCATGTTATTATTACTTTTACTCGCTAATACTTAATGGAGGCTACAATGCCAAACGTTGTTCTAAGCATTTTCTGCTGGCTGATTTATGAACTCTTTACACCACCCTCTGCAGGAAGTACTAGGATTAGCTCTGTTAAGGAGGAAGTAGAAGCTTAGAGAGGTTGAAAACCTCTCCCAGGGTACATGACTAGGAAGTGGTAGGACCAGCATTTGAACCCAGAGCTGCTTGATTGCAGGGTTGGTGCTCATAACCCAGTACACAACCATGGACCCAAAGGGTGAGGAGAAGGAAGGAGGTTGGCCCTTGGTCCTTGTGGGGGCAGAAGGCCAGGCTGGCTGTCAGAGCTGGTACTTACCCAGGTCCTGGTTGTGGGCTTTCTCCTGCCCTTCCACGAACAGCAAGCTGTAACCCACCCACAGCTGGATCATCCCCATGGGGCACAAGGGCACCTGTTCTGACTGGCTGTGCTTCACCAACGTGTAGCCCACTCTCACACTGTGCCCAGGCATCCCAGGCCTCCCGAGGGGGCCCTGCTGCCCTGGGGCTCCTGAGAAGGAGAGAACAGAAAGGTAGGATGGTGCAGCTGATATGACATTGGTGACTCACTCAGTGCTACACATTGTACAAGGCACATTATGTATGTGCCTTATCTCACTTGGTTCTCATGGCGCCCTTGGGAGATGGAACTATCATCAGCCCAATGTATAGGTAGGGAGACTGAGGCTCAGAGCCTCCAGGAGCTAGTGGGTGGTGGAGTTAGAACTATAACTCAGATGTGGCTGGCTAAAGAGTTCCCATCTTAGAGGACAGTACACCTTCCTTTTCCCAGCCCTGTGGCCCTGGGTTCTCCAAGGGAGAATGAGGAGGCAAAGTGAGATCCTTCTTGAGCCCACCCTCGAAGACCTTTGTAGGCCATAACTAGGAGGTAGGTGCCGTCGAGTCGGTATCCGACTCATAGCGACCCTCATAGGGTTTTCAATGGCTAACTATTTCGGGATCGCCTTGGGAGTGGATTGCCAGGTCCTTCTCCCATTTTTGCGGTGCTGGGAATTGAACTCGGGTCCTCAGAGACTGCAGCGCAGCGCTCTACCCACTGAGCTAAATCCCAGCCCAGGCCATAACTAAGCAGCTGCTTAATCAGAGGCATTACAGGCAGAGCTAAGATTAGCAGGGCAAAGCCTCGCCCTCCTCTCCTGCCCATGGCAGATGTGGCTAACAGACTGCAGCAGTTGCTCATAGAACCTCTGGAGTGTTTTCTACTTGGGACAAGTGATCTGCTTTCCCTGGTGCAAAATGGAAGGTGAGTGGCAGAGGAATGGGCAGACACAAGTCATTGCAAATGTTATCCCTGGAGCCACCCCACCCACGCTTTGTCAGAATCCCCAGGGAGCAAAGTGGAGGTGCAGGGCAGGCAGGCGAACTGTAGGATAGAGCCACAGTACTTAAGAGCTGGAAAGAGAGCCCAGAATGGACTTGAAAGGGTCTTTTGCCTTCCAGAATGTAGGGCTTTCCTTCACAGGCTGTAGGGTGGGGGGGAGTGAATGGACAGGAGCACAATCTTTCAGTCTCCTGGTAATGCCACTGCCCGAGTGACTAAGTTCCAAAGTTGCATTTCCAGTTCATCTCTAAGCCCCAAACCTTTTTTTTTTTTTTTGTGGTACTAGGGGTTGAACCCAGGGCCTCACACTTGCATGCTCTGCAAGTGCTAGACCACTGAGCTAGCTGCACCCCAGCCCTTTCTTTCCCTTTACTTTTTCAGACAGGGTCTCGCTAAATTACACAGACTTCCTCTGGTCTCGAACTTGCGATCCTCTTGGCTCTGCCTCCCAAACCTCTGGGATTACAGGCGTGCGCCACCACACCCAGCTTAAGCCCCAAACCTTTGCAGAAGCCCTCTGCCCCACAGAGTGACATCACTAGACCTTCAAATCCTGGAGGGCCTTGCAGTCCAGGGAGACCAGGATCACCGAGAGCTCCAGGTGGGCCTGGAAGCCCGCTGGGGCCATCCTTGCCAGGAATGCCAGGAAAACCTTTGGAGCCTGCAGGAGAGAAAATCCACGGAGAAGAGGGATTCAATGGGGAGGGTCCAGAGGCACCCTCCCCTGGAAATGGGACAGTGTCATGTCTGAGACTCATGAGGAGAGGAGGCCCTAGTTGCCCTCTGCCCTGTGTGCAGTGCATACGCTATGAAGGAGCCAAGGCCCCTCGGGCTAGGTCTTAGCTCCCAGGGACATCGCTGCCCTGGCACAGTGCTCTCCACTTAGCCTCTCTAAGCCCTACACACATTTCTCTCCTCCCTTCCTCTCATCCTTCTAGCAGTTCTGGGAAGTAGGCGGGGCCACTGCCGGCATCCTGCATCAAAAATGAACATGCGGAATCCCAGAGAGACTGCCAACTTCCTCTAATTGGGGCAAAGCTAGGACCGAGAAGCCAGGTTTCCCCAGCCTCCGGCTTTGTCCAATACCTTATGCTGTCCTTTAGCCCCCATCACACTCCATCCTTCTCTCTGCCACACTTCTGAGAGTGACAAGCTATGCAGAGGAGCGGCCATGATCTGTGCATTCTCCGAAGCCAGGGACAACCATGGCCCCTTTGGCCCTGCTGGCCTAGTCAACTCCCCAGCAAGAAGTGTGGGAGCCTTGAGAAGCAGCAGAGGCAATGATCCATGAAGGCATTTCCTTTGAACTGGGCCTCCAAGACTGCTGCTTCAGGCTCTCAGCCAATGTCAACCACTTCCCAAGAAGTCACCCTCTCCGTGGAGCCATCCTTACCTTGTAGGCCCACAGGGCCTTGGACCCCGGGGTCCCCTGTGAGGCCAGGGATACCATCGATGCCCGGCAGACCCAAGGGCCCAGGAGGAACCTGGACGGCCTCTGTAATCGGTGTTTGTCCAGGAGCACCTTGGGGGCCAGAAAAGCCTGTGGGCAGGTGGGGAAATGGCAATGTCATGCCAGGGTAGAGGCGGGCAGGTGGCCTTTCTCTCTGTTGAGCCATTGACATTTTACTGCTCATTCGGTTCATCTTCACAGACCCTGGTACAGACTTCCAGGGTGGTTCTCGCCACCCTTTGCACAGTGTCCCTTTCCCCATCTGTTCAGGAGTAGGGACTGGACCATATTCATCCTGGTTTCCCAGTGCCCCGCACAATGCCTGGTAGGTGCTAGGTGTCTGGAAATTGCCTGGCCCAAACCTAGTGGGCTAAGCCTTGGCTCAGGGATGGGGCAGTGGGGTCACTCACACGCTGATCAGGACACAGTGCCAAGGAGGCTGAGGGGAGGAAGTGTACTGTGTGAGAAACATTGGCAGCTTGGACCTTGGGATAGCAGTGGAGGTGACACACAGCAGATGCAAGGCACATTTAGGAGATACTGTGCTTGGGGCTTGTGTGCCTGAGTGGGGGAAGAGTTGCAGAAGGGTGGAGAGAGAAGGGTCTTCGTTTCTGGACTGAGCAAGTGAGTGAGTGGTCATTCTGAGTGCAAACCCAGTGCCCACCAACACAGAAATAATGCAGACAGGTGTCAGTAGCAGCGTCCATGGTAGCAAAGCAGAAGTGACCTTTAGTCCTGGGAGCTGATAGGGGCAGAAGTATTCTCAAAGTGGAGAAACTGCCTCCTGGGGTCAGGGGCTTAAGCCAGCTACTTTCTTGGCACAGTGGGCGGTGCACCCTGAAAGAACCTTCCTCCCATACCTCGGCCCCCGACCTAGCTCAGGTTGAGCCCACTGCATGCTCTCAACTCACCTCTCAGTCCTGCCTTCCCCTTCATCCCAGGAAATCCTGGGTCTCCTGGTGGCCCAACCTTGCCTGGAGTCCCCATGAAACCAGGCTCACCTCTCACTCCTGGCAAAGTGCAAAGGTAAGCAAGTCAGGCCTCAGCCTGGTGGAAGTGGAGTGACCAGGCAAGAGGAGAACGGTTGTCTGACCTCTGTTCCAGGGATGTGGGGCTTTGTGGTGGGAAGGCCAAGCAGCCACAGAGCAGCCTCACCTTTCAGTCCTGGATCTCCAGGAATGCCAGAGAAACCTGGAATTCCTTGGTCTCCTTTGGGCCCTTGAAGGCCAGGAATACCAATGAAGCCAGGGTCTCCGGGGTCGCCTTGATCCGAGGATGGCCCAGGGGGACCTGGGGGCCCTTGGAGACCTGGGCGGCCTAGAGAGAGGATTGGGAGGGGGTGGAAGGGCAGGTGAGCAGGAAGTAGCCACTACTAAAGAAGTAGAGACTGACAGGAAGCCAAAGCCCATTCCTAGGACAGAGACTGTTTCTTTGCCATCTGTGAAATCCCAAGGCCCTGACCCTCCCAAACCCTTACAGCAAAATGCAGACCATTCTAGTCCCATGCATCTCAGCTGTGGGGAGGAACATGAGGCCAAGCTGACATGTACAGGTCCATTACCAGGGACTGGGGCTGCACTATATACAGCGGCTCCCCAAACCCCGGACAAAACGGTGAGACCAATCCTCTTTGGTGCTTCTTGTCTTTACCTCGTTCTCCATCCAGGCCTGGTCGCCCGGGGTCACCAGGCTGTCCTGCTATGATTGAGGGCAAAGAGATGCCTGGGGTGCCGGGGGTACCAGCAGGGCCTTGAAGACCTGGGAAACCTGCAAAGAACAAATAAAAGGGGCTGGGTGGGCCTTGTGTGCCCAAGAGAGGACCAGGTGCTCTTAGAGAAAACAGACAGGCACATAGAGAAAATGGAAGCCATTAGGTAGAAGCCACACCAGAGAAGGCCAGCAGAGGGCTCTTGGCCCCTCATCCCACTTTCCCAGCAAGCTGACAAAAGTAACTGAGAAGGGTTACCACTCCCCCTTTCCAGTTGGAGCTTCATTTTATTGGGACAGAACCATGGAAAGTTCTAGCTCCCCAATTTCACTGGTAATGGAAATATTTTAGGATGATTTCCTCCAAATGAGAAATAAAAGCATGACTGAGCAGCAGGAATTTAAGTTTCCCAAGTGTCCTTAAATCTACTGCCCTGACAAATAACCTTTCCTAAATTAGCCAGTTAATACTGATGCTACCCACAGGTTATGAATACAGGTAGGCTCCTGGCTCTGGCCAGTCAGAACAGAGGTGGCAAGAGTGCTGTGCCTCTCTGTGTCTTCTTGGCTATCTTTTGTGGCTTCTAGACAAACCAGAAAATAATCTTTTATAGATAATTCATAATATTAGTTGGATGAATGTGTAATTGCCTATGGAACAAATTTCTCTGTATTAAATATCTTCTCCCTTTTGGGCCAAGGAGAATAGCCACTTATTATAGTAGAAACAGAATACTAGTTTGCTCAGATTTTAATACTCCTTTATGTTTTCTGTTTGTTGAACAATTTCTATAATGTGTTCAAACCAAAACTTTCATCTTATTACAAAAGATTTACTATTCACATGTCAAATACACAGATGGTAATCTTGATCAGAAAATACATCAAAATTATGTATACAAATATAAAAGTTCCTATTGTATGTATTGGGAGAAGGACCCGGCAACCCTCTCTCAAAACATAGTCAGCCATTGAAAACCCTATGAATAGCAGAGAAGCGCTGACAATACTGTTTTGCCTGTTGTATGTAGGGTTGCTATGAGTTAGATTCTGACACGATGGCACCTAACAACAACATTGTACATGTAGCATGGAAGAAATGTTTTTGTTACTTTGGCATATTCTAGGAGATATTCAAATGAAGAGAAATCAGTTCAAACTGGTTAATGAACTGTAGGCCAGTTGAGATTCTCTTTTGTATTTTTTTCTTACAAGAAAATCCAAAAATATTAATAGTGAATTTTCTATCTTATATTCATCTAAAAAGAGAGTAAATCCATGTAAACTTGTAAAGAGAGATGGTAGGCTAGCTAACGCAGGGGTTTTAAACCACTTTCTAATCAATTGAATCATGAAGACATCTAGAGATGAAAAATAAATTTTGAGAAAAAGCTTTTGGTAATTTCAGGTTTGGGAAAGAAAAAGAACACAAAAACAACCAGTTGCAAAGCCACATGGTGTTACTTGTAGGGATGTTAGTTATGCTTTGGTGAACCTTTGAAGAACTTTTCTTCTTGATGGAGATAAAGATCTGACAAGAAGAACATGTTGTATAGAGTTTTCTGAAAATAAACCTTTATCCATGTATAAATGCAGATCGAGAGCTCAGATAGTGCAAAACGCTCATGTTTTGTTTAAGAATAAAACACTTCACATGAGCAGATGCAAATGTAAAATGGCCTATTTTTCTAAGTCATTCCAATGTCAAAGATTTATAAAAACTAAATATACACATGCAGCCTCTAAATATTTAATGCAAATATGAAAACAATAGGGTGATTGAAGGTTAGTTTGCTAAAGGAATTGTAAGGATAGGGAATATTCTGTGAAATCTTCACAGGAGTAAATCCTCGTTTTGAGCCAGGTATGGTGGCTTACTATAGGGCACTGCCTAGAGAGGCAGTTCACCCAGGGGCCTATCTAGGCTGCCTTGGAGGACTGAGGCTTGTTTCCCAGGCAGTCACCTTTGCCCTGCATCCGGGAACTCAGGGTCCTTGAGCTCCCCAAGATGGCGCTGGCATCTAATCTCTTGCCTCAGTCCCCTCGACACTGATTGGCTGTTTCCAAACCCCAGAATGGCTCCTGATTGGATCGTTCTGGAACCACCCCTGATTGGCTACTTTTACAAAACCAAATTTGAATATTCCCTCTGATTGGCTGAAACCCGTATGGGGTGACTGCCTCTGATTGGTCCCTGGCAAGCCCCAGAAGAGTATATAAGGGCTGTACATGGAGTAGTCTGGGTCCATTCCATCGACCGGGACAGACAAGGAAGAAATAAAGAGCTGTTAGAGAAGAGCATTCGGAGTCAGCGTCTTCCTCGGGAAGAAAAGAAGCAAGGAACCGCTGTGGGCAGAAGCCTCTGAGCCTGCCTTTTTCAAGGCTTCTCAGAGCAGCCGTGGGCATAAGCCTCCTTTCCGGGCGGTGCGGCTCCTGGGTGCTCGCCTCCCCCTCACCAGAGGACGGGTCTTTGGCGGCTGGTTCCCACTCATGGCCGGAGTGAGTCCAGCGGCAGGGTGACGCCCCACAGTTTACACTTGTAATCCCAGCGACTTGGGAAATGGAGACAGGAGGATCGTAGGTTCGAGGCCAGAGGCAGCCTGTGTAATTTAGTGAAATCCTATCTCAAGATAAAAAAATTTTTTTCATGGGCTGGGGGTGCATCCCAGTGGTAGAACACTTGCAAAGTAGCATTGTGAAACCTTGGGTTCAAGCCCCAAGGACCACCAAAAAAAAAAAAAAAAAGTAAATCCTTGTTTTGCACTGACTTTCATTATCAGATCACAGATAGGTTCCTAGGGGGGTATGGTATGTGGCATATTCTTTTTAAGCAACTTGTTTTAACTAGATATTGAGAGGGTACAATAGAATATTTATAAATAATATGTGAAGAATAATACAGGTATGGTGAAAATGAACACATTTGTGTTCCAACCACCCCATTAAAAAAAGATAGCATTACATTTGGACTACTTTAAATGCCTGCCAGTTTCCACCCCTTTCCCTACCTCTCAGAGGCAACCACTCCTGAATTTTCTGTTCATCATTTCCTTCCTTTTCATCATAGTTTGATCATGAATATTTGTATCCCTAATAGTATGGGTTTTTTTGTTTGTTTATTTGTTTATTTATTTTTGTAGTACTGGGGGTTGAACCCAGGGCCTCACACTTGCATGCTCTGCAAGTGCTGGACCACTGAGCTTCACCCTCAGCCCATTTTTTTTTTTTGAGACAGGGTCTTGCTAAGTTACGCAGACTGCCTCTGGTCTCAAACTTGCGATATTCCTGCCTCTGCCTCCCGGTTTTTATTTATTTTTGAATGTTTGTCAATGGAATCATACCAAGTGTATTTTTCTATGACATGCTTTTTTCCCCCCTCAACATTATGTTCCTGAAAAGGATAGATCTTGACTGGTTCTGTTTACTACATTGGTAATTGTGATTTTATGACCTCAGTTAAAGGAAATGAGTAACTTAATGACCAGACATTCACAGTCAAGATTTGCAACCAGTAAAGGAAATGCCCTGTGCTTCTATCCTGTCCCCTCTTCTCCATATCATGTGAATGAAGCCACAGTCTCTCTGCAGGTGTGGGCCCTGTTTTGAGTATTCCTTCAAAAAAAACTGCTGGCTTTCAGAAAAGAACAGGTTGGTCCAAAAGAAAGAGTAATGCAGAAACCACAGATGCATCCATTCAAAACACAGCAGGACATAAATTAATGTGTAAATACAGTTCTGGGAAACAAATAAGCACTATACAAATATAATTATGAACAAAGTGTGATGACACTCCAGGCCCCGATCCATGAAGAACAGAACATTTTGCTAATATGATTTCCCCAGGTAACATAATGGCCAGCATTGCTCAAGCACCTACTGTGTGCCAGACACTCAGCTAAGTGCTTTTATATGTATCATCTCACTTTTCATTGGTGCCTTACAAAACCTCTGAAGTGCTCCTGTTATCTGTTTTTCAGAAAAGGAAAGCTGAGGGCTCATTTGAGATTGAGGATTGTTCTAGGTCATATAGCTCGGGAGAGGTAGAGATGGAATATGAACAAGCTTGTCTGTCTTCAGAGGCCATGCTTTTAGCCATGATGTTTCACTGAACTCATTTCCTGCTTTCCACTGAGTGAACATAAGGATGTTTAGAACATTCCTGGGGAAAGTTGAAGCATGACAATTCATTCTTACTTTTGGAGAAGTAGGAAAAAGGAGGCTGGGAAAGATCAGGCAATGTGATGGGACACTTGGGGACTTTCATTAGGATGGAATTTGCTTTCCATAAGTCCGACAAATCCTAATTGAGTGCATGCTGTGCCCTGTCTTAGTCATGGGCTTCTTCTGCCAACTAGTTTCTCCCCAGGTCATGGGAGTGCCGTCCATACTGAATACTGAAGAAATTCCAGCCACCCTCTCACTACGTGGACAAGCCCTGTCCCTTAAGCCCATTCCTCCTGGCTCTGACCAAATGCTCCAAGGAGGGTAGAGGAGACTTGGGGAACTGCTGTCTGATACCAGTCACTGGAAAGCCATGGGCACAGCCCATCATCCCTTCCTCTGCAGTCAGTTCATGGAGTTCTGACACTCTGAGAGATGTAAAGGAGGGCACAGGGCAACTTTGTGAGCCACATGGCCCTGATGAACCCCAAACCTGGTTTCCCTGCCAAGGCCTCATTCAGCTTTTACAAGGCCTGACTTGGGCTCCCTTACCTCGGCCACCTTTTTGTCCTCTTGGGCCTGGTTTCCCCGGAGCTCCGATGACAATTCCTTGTGTTCCCTTTTCCCCTTTGGGACCAGGCAGGCCTGCAGGCCCAGGCACACCAGTGATACCGGCTCCTAGGAGGAGATGTAGAGGGAAGGGACTGGGCTCACTGGAGTGGAGGCCTTCATGCCTTCTTCACTTGCCCGTGGCCTGGAAAAAGAGCTCATTCAGGTAGAAAGACAAAGCCCATCCTATTTTTAACTCATATCAACGAACCTCACATTGAAGGCTGGTAAGGAGATGTAGGAGCCCAAGGATGTGGCATATACCACAGTCAAAAACTCATGGTCAGTGCTGGCGAGGGTTCTGGACAGACTGGTGTCCTTCTCCTTGCCCTTGAGGGTCTTCCTTACCTGGGGTGCCATGGGAGCCCTTGCTGCCTGGAAGCCCATTCAGTCCTCGTAAACCAGGAGGTCCAGGGAATCCTGAAGAGAGAGAACATCAGAAAGGGCTCCAGCAACTTTAAATCATGGAAGAGTCAGCAAGCAGTTAACTCCTCACTCACAAAGGCAGTGCAAGGTATTTATTTGTTCACTTATTTACTTATCTATTTATTGCAGTACTTGGGGGTTGAACCCAGAACCTCATACATACTTTGCAAATGCTCTACCACTGGGCTCTACCCTCAGCCTCTTTTTTATTTTTTATTTTGAGACAGGGTCTCACTAAGTTATGCAGTCTGCCACTGATCTCAAACTTGCAATCCCCTTGCCTCAACCTCCCAAGTTGTTGGGATCACAGGTGTTTGCCACCATACCCAACTCAAGGCTCTCATTTTAAAGTCCTAGTCTCTCTTGAGGCTTTACTTAATGCCCTAGAGGAGAACAGTCCACCCTGTAACCTCCACCTCAAAGGCTAGGTTCTCATGACCTTTATCAGAAATCAAGCAGCTTTAAGAGCAAGGTGGCAGAAAATTAAGTGTTATGGTTTGGTTCTGAAATGTCTCTGAAAAGCCATTGTGTTGAAGGCTTGGTCCCCAAAGCAGCAATGTTGAGAGGTTGGGTATTGGGTAAGTGACTGGATCACAAGGGCTCTGATGTCATCAATGGATTAATTCACTGATGGATTCAGAATCTGATTATTGGGAGGTGACAGAGACTTAGGAGGTAGGACCTCATTGAAGGGAGTGGGTTCTTGGGGATGTACCCTTGGCCTTTTAAAGATGGCTTGTCACTAGCCCCCTGCCCTAGCACTCTTTGCCTCTTGTCTGCCATGAGATGAGCTGCTTTGCTCTACCACATGCTTCCTGCCATGATGGTCTCCCTCACCATGGTCCAGAAAGGACACAACCAAGTGACCCAAGTGAACCTGAAACCATGAGCAGAAGTAAATCTTTCCTCCTTTAAGTTGATTTTCTCACGTATTTTGTCACAACAACCGAAAGCTAACACATTCAGCATCTTCAAGAACTTAAGAGTGGCAATGCCAGAACCTTGAGTTGCCACCTCTCAGAAATGTTTCAGAAACTTGCTGCCCAATCTTGAAGTCAGGGGAGGGCAATCTATGCTGGGGAAATAACTTCTGCTATAGCTTGGATATGGCTTGTATGTTTCCCCCAAGGGTTGATGTGTTAGAAGCTTGGTCTCTAGTGTGGCAATATTAAGAGGTAGTGAAGCTTAGTGGGAATTAGTTGGGTCATTAGGGACACTGCCCTCAAAAGAGATTCATTCTCATGAGAGCAGATTATTATATAAAAAAGCATGAATGGACCTACCCCTCACTCTGGACCCCTGTATTACCATGTGATCTTTCCCTCTTGTGTGTAATCTGCCATGATGCCATCTTCTATGAGATGACATAGCCAGGAGGCCCTCATTAGAGCCAGAGCCATGTTCTTTGGACTTTCAACTTCTAAAACTATGAGCTACATAAACCTCTTTTCTTTATAAGTACTCAGCCTCAGGTATTTCATTACAGTAATGGAAAACTAATATACCTTCCTTGATATTGCTTTTCTCTATGAATCTTATTCTTTTATTTTATTCGTGTATACCCACATTCCTTATTCTTCATCCTTCTTTCCCATTTGTTCTTATCTGACCTGCCCACCTCCAGCATGGCTTAACCCTAGCTACTCTCTTTTCAGATAAAGTAGTTGTTGTCCTTTATTGAAGGAAGGACAGTTTCCCCACTTCCTGTCCTCAAATACACATACCTTTAGGTCCTATTAATCCAGAGGGTCCTGGGGGCCCAGTTGATCCTGGGTGACCAGGAGAACCTGGAAATCCTGGGTCTCCTCTCATACCTGCAATCCCTGGAAGTCCTAAATGTAAAACCAAGTCAGAAGTTCAGAACAGGGCATGGCTTGAAGCTAATCCTAACTTTTTCAGGGTAAAGTTGTATTATGGCATGGTACCTGGGGAGCCAGGAAGGCCAGCATCTCCAGAAATACCAGTTTTTCCATCTTCACCTTTGTTTCCTGTAGAACCTATATCACCAACGGGTCCATCTTTTCCTTTCACACCTGTAACATCAAGAAGAATGCTGAGTGATTAGGATACATTCCTGGCAGTGTGTTCTTCCATGGGAAAGCATAAGCAGGAAGGCAAAACCATTTTAAACTGCTGAGGGAACTTTACCCAATGAAAAATTCTGAAAAAGATTGTGGCAATGGTTTTCACATTTGGAAGGCCCCACTTAACTGGTAATAGGCTTATTCTGAGTGCCTTCCAGAAGTAGGAGTAATAGGTTCAAATGTCTGAGAAGCACAGATAGATAAAAATGTATAAATGAAAGGAGGGGAATACCATTATCCCAAAAGTCTTTGTCAGCCTATGAGTCTTTATTTTTTAAATTAAGTTCTAAGGAGTTGAACTGAGGGCCTCATGCATGCTAGGCAATTGCTTTACCACTGAGTTGCACCCCTACCCTCATTTTTTTATTTTGAGATATGGTCTCACTAAATTATGCAGGCTGCCTTGGGCCTTGAACTCATAATTCTCCTGCCTCAGCCTCCTGAGTAGCTGGGATTACAGATGTGTGCCATGGCTCCTGGCTCTAAGAATCTTAAGGGAGGAGTAAGCTGGTGTTCTTGGAGAACCTATTGGTAAGAATTTTTCTGCATGGGATGGAAATTGCAGGACTTGGGGGTAACCTCTAAAATTCCTTCTAATCCTCAGTTTGGATGAGTCTATGAGATACATGAGACAAAAATATAGCAGCCTTACCTTTAAAACCTGGTTCGCCAGTTTGTCCCTTGGGTCCTGGGCTACCAGAAATTTCAAGTGTCTGGCCTTGATCTCCTAGTGATATCAAAACATTGTTCGAATGGTCAGGAGAAACTATAGGTCATTTTTCACCAAAGTGATCTTTCAAATACAAATTTTTTCAGATTCCATATAGCCAGAAGAGCTCCTTGACAAAGCTATCCATTGGGTTAAAAGGTGACCAATCACCATCCTGGCATAAAAAAAAAAAAACTTTGTGTGTGTGTGTGTGTGTGTGTGTGTGTGTGTGTGTGTATGTGTGTGTGTGTGTCACTTGGAGGCTGAACCCAGAGCCTTGCACATACTTTGCAAGTGCTCTACCACTGGGCTGCACTCCCAGCCCACTTTTTATTTTTTATTTTGAGACAGGGTTTCACTAAATTATGCAGACTGCCTCTGACCTGGAACTTGAGATCCTCCTGCCTCAGCCTTCTGACATGTGCCCAGCTAACTGACATGAAATTTGCTCAGGTGCAGCAAATCTCCATTGGAAAACACACCATCAGGCTCAATGCATGTGAGAAAATGGAAGGTGGGATACTAAAATATATCAAGAATGGAATGATGATGCCAGCAAGGATGGGAAATTTTCGTGTTTAGTAGGCTGGGTTCAGCAGGCAAAGAGGCTGTTTGGGGGTGAGGTTCTTCTCACTGCTGAGTCTGGAAGGCAGATGAGTCTAACTACAAAGCCAAAGGATCTTTTCTTTAGACTCATGAAACCCCTGGAGAGAGATCTTGGCAGGTACCACTGTTTGTTGCATCATCTTTGAGGAACAAGGATTGCAGAAGGGGTTTGGCCAAGGGGGAAATATAGAACAACTCACTTTCCCCTAAACACAGCCTCCCCTAGAGAAAGCTCTAGGCCAGTAGAAATCCACCTTGTTCTAGAAAAACTCATGAAAAGAGAAGATGCTACTTACCTTTTGATCCTGGGGGACCAGATCTTCCTGGTAGTCCAGGAGCCCCAATGAGACCCTGCAGACCCTTTAAGGCAATATGGGAACCATCATTTCTTCCCAGAGCTCAGGGCTGCTCACCATTTCCCTCCCTCTCCATTCCCCACATCAGCCATTGCCAGAGACATCTCAATGATATACTGTGTGGGGGCAGGGGGAACAACTCAATGGGTATGTCCTGCTGAGCCAGGGCCTGATGTGTTTCTAGTGGAAGGATTCCACCTGCAGGTTAATAACTTCTCATTGCCAATCAAAACTGAAATCTTTGCTCATCAAAGTATGGCTGCTGTAGCAAGACTCAGAAAAATACAGAATATGACCAGCCAGGCAGTCAATGTGCTCCACAGACAGTCTTCTGCCACCACTCTGGCTAAAGTTCTACAGCCATTACATGTAAGAAGTGCTGTTTCACCATGCAGGGTGAGCCTTCTGTTGCAGGTTCTGCAAGGAACATAAAGGCATCCTGCCACCAGATAGCAGGTTGTAAATGGGCAAGTGCAGGAGTGTGAACGTGAATGTGAACAAATGTTACCACTTTCACAGGAAAAGCTCCCTGCACTGAAATCTTGTCCAACATATTATCTGCTTTTGGGAAATGAGCATGTCAGCAATTCTTCCTCTAGTATCTGGTATCATCTTGATTTATTTGGAGATGTACCCAGTAAAGACACAGGCCACTTAGTGTTTTGGGCAGGAGGCTGAGTACTAGACTAGGTGACTGTGCTCATTTGGCCACCACTCAGGATCCTCCCTCCCTTCCATCTGCTTCCTTGCCTGGCTTCACCTGGCACATTGCCACTGCTCCTTTTTTTTTTAGGCAGTATTTGGGTGTTTGAACTCAGGAACTCATGGAGGTGCTAGGCAGGTGCTCTACCACTGAGTTGCCCTCCCTCTCAGTTCCTTTTTTAATTTTTTTTCTTTTGAGACAGAGTATCACTAAATTGTGCAGGTTGCCTCTGCTCTTAAACTTGTGGTCCTCCTGCCATAGCCTCCTGAGTTCCTGGGATCTCAGATGTGGGCCATGGCGCCATAGCTATCTTACTATGAGCCTCTGCTCATGCTAGAGTCCTCCCAGAATGCCTCTCACTTTGTTTCCATTCTTCCTACTTTGTGAGTATTCCATTCAGTCTAGAACTATTTCTTTTGTAAGTGCTTCAGGTACGTGTGTGTGTGTGTGTGTGTGTGTGTGTGTGTGTTCTCTCCAGCAAATGGGCTGGCATTTTTGAAGGACAGGGACTTTGTCTGCAGAAAGTGCAAGTGTTCTGTGTGCAGTTTATTTAGACACTTTCATACTGATATAATTTATGCAGAGTCTGCCAAGTGTCCAACACAACTTTAGGATCTCACTTAACTCTACTTTCTGAAAAGTTTGCATATTAGTCCCATTTTTTACAGATGAGGCCCAGGAAAGTTTATTAATGTACATAAGATCCCAGAGCTAATGAGTAGTAAATCTGGGATACAAACCCAAATCTGTCTCCTTGATAAGCCTACTCTACTCTACTCTACTCTGCCTTTTAAGAGCCAGGGAAACTGGACTTGATTCTTTGCTAGTTGTCACTCTTTGTGGTGCTTCAGAGAACTTTTGATGAACACATCAAGAAGTCTGTGCTGAATTCTTATGGTACACCTAGCTGAATGTGAGATGCTGGCTATGTGGAGCAGACAGAAAAGCATGTAAGGCTGAGGAAGTGAGATTCCCTATGTAATCAACCAGGTGGCTATAAGCCTTGAGAAGTTGAGTGCCAGCACAACAGGAGTTCAGGGTCTCTTGAGGACATAGTGCCTGGGCTAACACCTGAAGGGATGGCAGGTATTGGCAACTGCAGAGGAGGCAGAAGGCTCTGCTGCATGATGGAGATAATGTGAGCAAAGGTAGAGGAGGAAATGTTCAGGAAAACATGGGAAGACATGTCAGACACAAGAAGAGGGCTTTGTCTGAGCGTTTCCTGGGAGAAGGGACTGGGAAGTAGCCTTGGGTCAGAAAGGTGGATATGAGGGGGCATATCTCCCCTGCTATGGAGGCCCTTCTCTAGCAGAGAGACAAGGATCTGGGTACACTTACACTTTGTCCTGGCATTCCTGGGAAACCTGTGATTCCTGGGGACCCCTTCAGGCCAGGCAAGCCCTGTAGTCCCATGGAGCCAGGGTTACCTGGCCTCCCACTAATTCCTTTGATGGTGCTGGGGAGGCCAGGAGCTCCAGGCAGGCCTGGTGACCCTGGGTGGCCAGCCTCTCCTTTGTCACCTGGGGAAGAAGCAAAAGGGCTTGGAAAAAGACTGGGCAATGGAAAACCTGCTCGCTCAGATAGAGGTGCCCCAGGTCACAGGCCAAATGCAGGCTTGGGAGAGGGAAAAGTTAGCTGTCAGGGGTGGCGGTGGTGGAGGGAAGTCACCCTAGCTCTAGCACTGGGCAAGCAGCTGGGTACCCATGCCCCACTATCTGCCAGGCTCCTCCCAAGGCACCACAGACTATGGTTTGAAACCTCAGTTCCACAGTGATTATGACTCAAAGTCCAGGCCACTGTTAGGCCAGGGAAGACAGCCATCTTGAACCCCATGTTGCCACCCACACTGTTGCTGTGGAGGGCTGTTTTTCTCAGGAAGGAAGCCAGGTCTGGTTGTAAACCCTTTCTTGGGTATTTCTCCGGATCTTTCCCTGCCTCAGCACCTCTGGGCCCAGGAAATCCATCTGATCCAGCTGAGCCCTGAGAGCCTTGGTCTCCTTTAAACCAAAGGTTCAGCATTTGAGGTCTTGAACTGGGTACTCCGATTGGCCCTGGATCGCCTCTGTCTCCTGCAGGGATGCAGATCAGTGGATCAGCATGAGAGAAAGAGCTTAGACCCAGAGTCAGGCAAGGGCTTGGCTTTCATATAGTTTCTTCCCACACCACCCCTGGCCCTCTTTCTGGGAACTTCTGTCCTTTTCCCTACCTCAGTCCCCAATTTTGCATTTCAGTGTATAACCTCTCCTTCTACAAGCCCAATGTCCATCATCAATTTTAGACCCTACTCAAATTCCTCCTCCGGGGATCATCTGGGAATGTAGAGGCAAGGCTTCTGTTTTGGTTTGGATAAGTGTCCCCCAAAGGCCCCTGTGGTAAAGGGTTGATTCGCAGCCTATGGCACTGTTTGGTTGGGAGATGGTGGAGCCTTTGAAAGATAGAGCCTAGTGGGAGGAAGTAAGGACACTGGGAGCATGTCTGTGAAGGAGATTGTGAGACTCTGGTCTCTTTCTGTTCCTCTCTCTGTTTTGCTTCCTGGCTGCCATGAGGTGAGCAGCTTGGTCACCAAGTGTTCCTATAATGATGTGCTGCTTCACTACAGGCCCAAAGGCAACAAGGTCAAGTGACCATGGACTGAAACCTCTGAAATTGTAAGACAAATTAAGTCTTTGCTCCTTATAAGTTGATTATTTCAGGTATTTGTTACAGCAATGGAAAGCTAACACAGAAAATTGGTACTTAGAATGGGATTGTTGCTATGACTATACCTGTGACAATGTGGAAAAGCCTTTGGAATTGGTTTGAATTTGGTTTATTACAGGCATTTGGAAAAGTTTGGAGGAGTGGGCTAGACAAAGCCCAGAACGTTGTAAACAGAACTTAACAGGAAATCCCGGTGGGGGCTCAGAAGACCAGAATGCAGAAAAAAATGTAGACAGCAATGGCTATATTGATAAGGTTTCAGATAGGAATGAGAATTCTATTGGGAATTAGACTAAGGCTTTCCTTGTTACATTATTGCAAAAAAAAAAATTGGATGAATTATGTCCATGCCCTGAGACTTTGTGGGAGGCTGAGCTTAAAGATGATAGACTAGTTTATCTGGCAGAGAAAATGTAAAGGCAGAAAAGCACTCAGAAAGTGGCATGTGTATTACTTGCTGCTTTTAGCCAAATTTACTGTGAGAATGAGGAGCAAAGAGGAGCAGAGTAGGAGAATTTGGAAAACATGAAGTTTAGCCAGAAAAAACAGTGCATTTAAAGGCCCTACCAAGAAAAGAGCAGTTACTAAAGAGAGTAACACCTCTAAAAAGTAGTTAAAGAACAAGAGGAAAGATTCCTTGAGGGCATTTCAGGAACTGGCAAGATCACACCCATCACAGGCTCAAAGATTTAAAAATGTGAACTCATTTCAAAAACTTTCCTTTAAAGAAAGCCCTGGAAAACTCATTTTGCACAGGACTGCCTAGGTTCCCAGGACCATTTCTCTATGTTCAGTCAAGGCACACAGAGGCTGCTGTAGCTGTGGTTCAAGATGGCTCAGGTAATGCTCACACCAATGGCAGACCTTGGTGTCATTCATGTGGTGCTGGCATTGCAGGTATGCAGAAGATAGAGCTATGGGGTCATAGAGGCTTCTACCTAGACTTCAAAGGAAAGCCTGAGAAGCCAAGCATGGTTGGAGTCCCTGTGAGAAGCCCCTGATAGGGTGATGTGTGAATCTCTGAGAGTAAAGATGAAGCTGTGGTGGAGACACCAGAAGGTTGGAGAATACCAGTTGAGGGAAGCTTCAGGTAGCAAGAAGATACAGCCTAAGACAGTGGCCATGTGGGCTGCATCTACCAAGGCCATAGGGATAGGACTGCCCAGGCTCTTGGAAGTCCACACTATACCCTATTGTGCCCACAATGCTGAACATAGAGCATTAGGATATAATGTTTGCCCTTCTGGGTTTTCGTCATGCTTTGGTACAATCCTTCCTTTCTATGCCCCTAGTCCTCCCTTTTGGAATAGGAATGTTTACCTTGTTCCATTGTATCTTGAAAGTATACAACTTGTCCATTTGATTTTTACAGATGCTCATAGCTAAGAGTTTTCCTTGACTCTCAGAGGAGCAAGGCTGGAATAGTTAAGGGTTTGGGGACTCTTGGAGATGGACTAAATGCATTTTGCATTGTGATATGGACATGAGCTTTTGGGGGCCAGGGGAAGAAGGCTATGGTTTGGATAAATGTCCCCTAAAGACTTGGTCCTCAGTCCATGGAACTATTTGGAGGTGGTAAATGTGGAGATGTGGATCCAAATGGGGAAAAGTTAGGTCATTGGGGGATTGTCTTTGAAGAGGATTGTGGGACTCTGGTCTCTTCCTCTTTCTTTCTCCTTTTTGCTTCCTGGGCACCATGAGGTGAGCAACTTGCCCCACTACATGCTCTCTGTCATGATGTACTGCTTTGGACAGGTCCACAGGCAACAGGGCTAAGTGACTATGGGCTGAAAGTTCTGAAATCGTGAACTAAAACAACTCTTTTCCTCTTTATAAGTTGTCTATCTCAGGCATTTGTTATAGTAATGGAAAGTTGACTAACACAGTCCCTAACATGCAATGTTAACTCAGAAGTGATTAGTCTTTTGGTTTAAAATGACTTAATTCACAAATTCAAAATCTTTTCTAATATAGAGTTGGTACAAATTACAGGAATGACAAAGTTAACAAGCAAATATACATTGAGAAGCAAGGCAGCTGTTCCAGAATTCAGTTCTCCCTCTCACCTTTTTCACCAGGACTACCAGCCTGTCCAGATGTTCCCACCTTTCCAGCTGCCCCTGGAATTCCCTTTAATCCACTTGCTCCAGGAATACCAGGGAGACCTGGCATTCCTGGGAAACCTACCAATCCAGTGGACCCCTTTTCACCTGTTGAGAAACAAAACTTCTATTATTATTCCTGTTTTACATATAAGGAAACAAAGGGAGCCTCAGAAAGGTTAAATTACTTGCACAAAGCCATAGAACTAAGAAGTTACAGAGAAGAGATTCAAATTCAGGCATCAAGCTCTTAGTCATTACATTTTCTATTATTCCCCTGAATAAGGACATAGCACTAAGCAATAGAAAGGAAAGGAGGGTATCTCTCTCTTATGATTCACCAAGTTCAGAGCACATGCAAGGCATAGAAAAGAAAAGGCCTGGGGCCAGGAGTCAGGGAAATAAGCTATAGCCTACCTCTGGTGCAAATCAGTTGTATACCCTGGACTAATCACTTTTCCCCATCCAACCACCTCTAACTATTGGGGCAATTTTGGGAAGTGAGAGCCATTAGGCTCCATTTAAATGTCATGCAAATGAGTAATCTCAGTGTGGCTGTCACTGCCTTGGGCTTTCCTGAACAGTGGTCCACCCAGCAAGCAGTATGGGTGACTCACCTTAAGTGAGCATCTTCCTTTAGTACTAGTCTTGTCCAACTATCTTGCCACAGAAAACCCTGCCCTCCTCCCTTCCTGCTCCCCATTCCTGGGCAGAGAGGAGGAAGCAAGCCATGCAGCTGGGGTGCTCCATTTTAGTACTTACTCATCCCTTTACTGGGCATCCTGATCACTTCACTTACCCTTTTGGCCTGGGAGGCCTGGCAACCCAGTGATTCCTGGCAAGCCTGGGCTCCCCAGGAAGCCAGTTAGTCCTGGAGATCCAGGAAGGCCTTTTATCCCAGTAAAACCTCTTTTTCTCTTTGATCCAGGGTGACCTTTCTCGCCTCTTGGACCTTTTTTTCCAGGATGTCCTGAATTAGCACAAGAGAGAACACAGGAGGGCTGTAAAGTGAGGCTCGGGCCAGATCTGGGCCACTGCCTATTCCCATTGCTTCTGGCTGGTTAGCTTGTTTAGTTTTATAAATGGCCCTTTAACAATACTATTTGCAAGCTGCTAACAGGCAGAGTTCTTAGTTGGCTGGAGCATTAGCACCTACTGCCCAGAGTGCCATGCCAACTGGCTACTACTTCCAGCATGGCACAGTAGCTGAGAGGGAGAGCAACCCCTGCATGATTATAACTTCTCCCTTTATGAATGTGGTTCAACTTTAGCCTCTGAATGGAGCTCTGGGAAGCCAGGGTGGCAACTGGGCTCCAATTTCTCCATGCTTCCAGTCTGAATCACGCCACAATGGCTGTTTCCTGAGCCAAGTGAAATAGAGGTTAAAGCTGAGCTGTTGTTTCAGCCTCCCAGGGAGCCTTGGATAAGGCTGCCCTTTTAATCCCTCAAGCAAGCAGTTAAGTCAGCCAGTTCCTTGGCATTAAGGTTGAAAGACCCCCTAGTGCCAAGGACTGTAGAAACCCACAAGGCCCATTTGATCTCCTAGGTATTCTGAGCCTCTTTCACCACACTTTAAGTTGGTCAATGGGATTAACCTCCTGAGCTGCTGCCCAAGTGGAATGTTCAGGTACAAAGCAAGGAAATTAAAAAACCAAAGGATTAAATCAATGACGACAGAAGTATTTGGGCCCCCAAGGACCCAAATGAATGGCTGACTTAGCTTTCTATGGAATGAAAAGCATCAAGAAGCTGTGAGCCCCAGGATTCCAACAGGAGGCTGTGAAGGCGAGTCCACAACAAGGGAAGGAAATTCAATGGGAGCCAAGCCCACAGCTTGAGCCATGAGCTCAGGGATCCCTGGGCTTGGAAGCAAGGCCATGTTATAGTGTATAATCAGATAATTACCCGGTGGGGGTCATAGGCTGTGAGCTTGTGTGCTGTGTTTTTTCACCTAGGCAGCCTATGTGAAGACCTCAGAAACTCAGAAGGGCCAAGGGGATAAAAAGGATATTAATGGCTCTGCAAATAACTCCACTTCGTTCATTTGGCCATAAGTAAGTGGGGATGATGTGGTCACTGAAGCAGAGTATGAAGTGTGGTACAAGAAAAAGGCAAGTTGCAAACATCAGGATGCAGCCAAGGAGTGTTAGCCCCCGCTGTGAACTGAAAGCCACTTTTTGGCCATGAGTCCGCAGAAGCATGCTCGCCTGAGAGGCAGGTACAGGGGCAGTCACCCTCTGCTCAGGCTTCTCCCCAACCCAAAGTAGGTGGCCCAGGGCCCCAGTGAAGGCCATGGAGATGGGCTAGCCCCACCTCAACAGCAGTGACTTCTCTAATTGGGGAAGGTAGGAGGCAGGCTGAAGCATGAAAAGGGGGGCATAAAACCCTGGAGGAGGGGCGGGCAGAGATTTGTTGTCTCATATCGGAAGCCAAACTGTAGCATTCTGTTCTGCTTGGCACTGCCAGAGTGACTTGAGATTTGACACTTGAGAGGTTAGAAAAGTCACATTTCATCCTAGATTCTGACCATGTCTCACTGTTTCAATTGCTGCTCAGGGTAGCAGGGCCCAGGGCCTAGCTGAAGTCTGTGAAAGTGGGGTTATTGCTCCAATGGACCTACCTGAGATGCCTGGAAAGCCTGGTGCTCCTGCGAGCCCGGATTTGCCCTTGATGCCAAATGGATCACTAGACCCTGGGGGCCCTGGCCGTCCCACTTGTCCTGATGTTCCAGGGCTGCCCCGCTCACCTTTGGCACCTAGTAGGCCAGACTTCCCATGCAAACCTAATAAAAGGGAGGGTGAAAGATGGTCACAGCCTGGATCAGTGGCAGGGACTGGGTCTCCACGCCAACTTCCAAAGGCAGAGCCTGGCCCAGGATCCCTTCCAGGTGACACTGTTTTCTTAGCTCCGGCCTTGCTGCCATTCCCAGCAGTAAACCAGAGGCTTCACAAGAAATGTGACTATTGGTTATGGTTACTTCTGGAATTATTTTATTTTATTTTATTTTATTTATTTATTTATTTTGTGGTACTGGGGATTGAACCCAGGGCCTTGATTGCATGCTCTACAAGTGCTGGACCACTGACCTGCACCTCCAGCTCATTTTTTTTTTTTTTTACTTTTTTTGAGACAGGGTCTTGCCAAATTATGCAGACTGCCTCTGGTCTTGAACTTGCGATCCTCCTGCCTCCACCTCCCGAGCCACTGGGACTAGAGGCATGTGCCACTGCACCTGGCCTACTTCTGGAATTATTAAGACAAGAAAAGGGGCTCAGGCCATTTACAGAAAAGTTCCCCCAAAGAAGAGACAGACCAAAATGATATTTCATTTTAATCCCCAATTATTCCATCCATTATCCTAGATTCAAACAAGGATAGCAGTTACTGTAGGGCTTTTCGTAGACTGTGAAATAAATGGGGCAAAAAGATTCACCCTTTGGTCCTGGAAGGCCAGAGTCTCCAGGAAATCCTCTGTCCCCTGGCAATCCCTGCAGGCCTTGCTCCCCCGGAGCACCATTTTCGGCACCAATGATGTCACCAGGGGCTCCCTTGGAACCTGGTAAACCCGAACTGCCAGCCTTCCCAGGCAAGCCATCTTTTCCAGGAAGCCCAGGAAACCCAGGTAAGCCCTTCTCCCCACGAGGTCCTGGAAATCCTAGATGTAAACAGGCAAAAATAAAAGGCCATGGATGTTTAAAAGTGATTTGTCTGGATGGTGATCTCTGAGACAGATATTTTTTAAACACAAAAGCTAATATGTTACTAAAGATCAGGAGTTGCCAGCCCTGGGAGGACTTATGCAGAGGTAGGGACTATACCACGTGACCTAGAGAAGTTTCTAGTTCTGTGATGCCAGCCATGGGCAGAGCTCAGCAACCTCTCTCTGGGGCTTCACAACTGCTGAAGAGCACAGGTTATACCTGAGGCCTCCTGGCCAAAGCTCAGTCTCTTTTGGAGTTGTCTAGCTCCTGCTGTAATGCCCCACCTCTTCTTGGATGGCAAGAGAAGTGGAAGGAACTGAGGCACCAATACCTCTGGAGCAGGTGAACCAAAATGAGCCCCAAGCCCTAGAGCAATGGTGGTTCAGAACCACCTGGGGAAACACACAGATTGCTGGCCTCACCCTAGAGTTTTTGTTCAGCAGGTCTTGCGATCAGACTGAGCATTTGCACTACTAATGAGTTCCCAGATGATGCAAATGCTGACCCAGGGAACATACTTTGAGAACCACTGGTGCAGTGTAGCACCATGATGCTCAGGTTGGATCAACTGAGTGTGATAAAATGTATAGAAATGGACAAGTTCTATCTGACTGATATGAATCTTTTTCTCTGAAATCTAAGGGGTTGACCCAGGAAACTGCTATAGGGCTGGTCAGCAGACAACCTATAGAATCCTAGCTCTGTCACTAATGGCTTTTTGATCTTGGGCAAGTTACTTTCTGTCTCTGCCTCCGTTTCCTTACTTGAAAGTTAAGGGGTTGCCCTGGCTGTTCTTGAATGGCCCTTATTTCTCTGATATGCTGTCATTCTATGGCTCTACACTCTGTCATGACTGGCTGTAAAATCAAACCACTGCAACCACACCAGGGTGCAGACCTAGCCTCCTGTTACTGGAGGAGGGTAGCCACAATTCACACACATGCATACAAAGGAGAATCTCCTTTCCTTACCTGGCAATTCCGGGAGGTGAATTACACCTGGACTTCCAGGCTGTCCTTTATTTCCACGAGTTCCAGGCTTGCCTGGAGTCCCAGGGAGGCCACGCACCCCTTTAGGGCCTGAAAACCCAAATGTAAGTAGTGAGGGGAAAGGAAAATTGACATGGCTAGTTTTGATTTATGATATTCAGTCAAAATTCCTAGTCTCTTAAGGCCTCTCCTAATCTCACCTCCCCACACTACACTCTCAGTAGCCACTCTGTTTCCTCAGTCCCTAAGGCTACCACCAGGAGGAAGATGGATGCTTGAATACTACTGGGCTAGACTCTGCTTCCTTTGGCCCATGGCCTTTACTGTATGCTCACTGGCTTTCTCTGGACTCATTCCATACCTGGGAATCCTGGAGATCCTGGGAATCCTGATGGACCGTAGGACCCGGGAATAATACAAGGCAAGGTGATTCCTGTAAATAATATGTATGGACCCATTGAGTCAAGGAAGAGTTCTCTCTAGCATGCTCCTTTACTTCCATTCCATTTAAATGGACAACCAAGCTCTCCCCTCTTAGTGGTTAGGAGCCCACACAAAAGTATTGGCATCAAAAACTCTTGGAAGTTACTACTGGTGCAATTGCTTATAAATGAGACTGTCCTTATTGTCAGGATGTCCCTTATCAAGCCATTGGGGCCCACTGATAAACAGTCACCTAGGCAGTGGATTTTCTTGCAGTGGTCTGTGCAGGAACAGCAGCAAACAGCAATTTCTTGCTCACTCTGCCCTTATAGAGAACCTCTCCATAGCATGGGTGCCTGGGATTAGTACCAAGGGTCCCTTGCACCAAAATTACTAAGTTGGAGGATTTGAAGTCAAGACCCCTCACGTTCATGCCTACCCTTTTCTTGAATTAGGCTTTCCACAAACCCTGGGTTTCTTTGAGTACACTTCATTTGGGATCTGCTGAAATCTATCCATTGTCCTTGGTAAGATGAACCCTTATGTCTTTACAAGGTAAATATTGAAGACCTCTCTCTTGGTCATGACAGAAATATGGTGACAATTTGCTCAGCTCTTTATTTGAAACCATCAACTCTGCTACTCAGGGAGAAAGGGTGGTTAATTTTAATATTCAACATGTTGAAATTGGCAGGCATAGCCCTTCCTGTAGCAAATTCTTCCTTTCTCATTCTCAATGTAAATAGTCTATAAGATCACAGAGGGGAGGTTTAATAAAATGCTGGTGAACGAGTTGTTTGTGGGCTTCCTCAAGTGCCATTAAAAATAATTGCTATGCTAATTAAAATTAGTTTTACCTATTCATTAAAACAGTCCCCCAATATCTGCTTCAAACCACAGAGTCAACCATTCTAATGAAGTGCTATAGCATTTTCCTGTATTTAAAATAAATCATAAATTGCATTTCTGAAAACTATATATACTGCCTGGGGGCTGGGATTTAGCTCAGTTGGTAGAGCACTGCTCTGCAGTCCCTGAGGTCCCGAGTTTGATTCCCAGCACCACAAAAATGGGAGCAGGACGTGGCAATCCACTCCCAAGGCAATCCTGAAACAATCTGCCATTGAAAACCGTACATAATGGTTGCTATGAGTCAGACACAACTCAATGGCATGTAACAACAACAACAACAACAACATGTATACTGCCTATGATTCAGACTCTTTACTCAACTGGCTGGCATTCTGCTTTGACTCCATGTCTGTTTTCCAACATGAAGCCTTGACATTTTTAACCCATTTGTTTTAGTCCTAAACAAAGATTGGGAATAGAACAGAATATGTCAGTTATATTGGTCTCTGAAGCTAGGCAGACATGAGCTCATTTCCTGTCTCTGCTAATACCTACACATGTGGGCAAAATATTCAAATTCTCTGAGCCTCATGCGTGAAGTAGAAACTATCTGCCTCATATGATGTTTGTGAGGATTACACGAAATAGTGCTGATAGCACTTAGCATAGTACCTGGCACCCTGGTATGTGCTCAATGACTAAAAGTTCTTCTTATCTTACTTAAAAAGGAATATTCAGAAGAGCTCCTATAAGGACATTTCCTGGTTTCTACCTCAGTGAGTTTAGTGATGCTATTTGGTCACCTGCATAACAATTTTCTGCCTTCTAGACCTCAGGTTTGTACAGCCACTTTTCCAGAGGAAGAGAGATGGCCATAAGCCTGGATCCTACTTCATACATGGTCATACCCACACCCCTCTCCATCCTGTCAGATACTGAGATGGCAGAGCTATTTATGAGTTAGTTCCCACTATGAAAATACACTCTATAGGCAAGCACACGTCATGGTGAAATGCGTCACTGAGAGAGGGCTTCCAACCCTGGACTCTGCTGGGCTCTGAGCCAGTGAATGAGGTGGATGAACAGCTTCTGAAGTTGAGGTCTTAGAAAGGACCCTGCAGAAGGCTTGCTGGTCCCCAACTACCTCCTTAGTCCATTGACTCTGAAGTGTCCAGCTCTTTCCCTTCACTTCTGTTGTTTTTGTATGTCTTAAGAAAATAACTAGGGAAAATACAAATATCCCTGGGCTGAGTCCACACCTAAAGCCACCTATTCCCAACTTAACAGATCAGTTTTATAGATTCTTGTTATCTGTGACAGGTACATCAAAGCAAAGCCTTTAAAAGATGAGGCTAAGGACAGGCATCTATTCCAGGTCAGGAAAAGTAATTATAAAGGGAAGATGGGTAGAGACCAGAGGAAATCAAGGACATACTTCTCTTCAGAATCTTTCCTTCATGGTTTTTCCTGAAATCCTGTACACACTACACTGTGTACTGTGGGCCCAAAATGATGAGAAGGTCCAAAATGATGAGAAAATCCAAAATAATGAGAAGACGAGGACTTAACATCATACTGGTATCTACCTTTTCCTTTACATCCCTGTCTTCTGCCTTACATTCTTGAGTTCAGACCAACAAAGCAGAAGTCAACTCTACTCATGTTCTGTTTTCTAAGTGCAAGAAATGACTACATTATCCAGAATTTTCCCCATGAATGTCACAATTCATCTTTAGAATAAAAGGGACCTCTGGTTATCAATGCATGTAGCCATACCACTGTGGTGTCTGATATCATGAGATCTTGGAAGCTAAGCAGGATCAGACCTGGTTAGGACTTGGATGGGAGATCACCTGGGAACACCAGGTGCTTTAGACTTGGGAGAAGGACCCAGTAACCCACTCTCCAAAAACAATCAGCCATTGAAAACCCTATGGACAGCAGAGAAGCACTAACAATACTGTTTTGCCTCTTGTATGTAGGGTTGCTATGAGTCAGACACTAACTCCATGGCACCTAACAAGTGGTTATCAACATTCTAACATCTCAATTAGCTTTGCATCCAATAAATAGAGATCAGATATGTGTGGAGATCTGACATGTGCAGATCCCTGCAGGTACCGTCCAAGGCAACTTACAGTCCCAGCTGAAGTTCAGAAAATGTGTTGCTTGAAGCAGAGATCAGCCAAGCGATCAACATGCATGGTGAAGGAAATCAGCCCCTCTCAGGGACCATATGCCCACTTCCTTCCATACTCCCTGCTGGAGGTTTGTGCTAAGGAGCCCTTGAAGTGGTGTCAGTGGTCAATATCAGCCTTTGCATCCCAGCCTTAGATTCATCCTTCCCCCAAAAGGGGTCCCATGGTGGTGCTCTGGCCATTGTGAGTATCAAAAACAATAGTGTGCAAGAGGGAGTATTTTGCCAACACTGGTGTCTGAGAAGCTGTGGACTTAGCTAACCCTCACCTCCCTCTGTGTCTAAGTCTCCTTTACCAACCTTTTGCCTGCAGCAGCAATCACCTAGACCAATCAAGTAAAGAAGAAAATTAAACCAGGATAGATGTTCGTTGAGGTACAAGGGAAGTCTTATTTGCAGTCCAGATATGCCCACCAACTGAATTTGCTGTCTGGGCTGAGTGTACCACTGGCACCCATGCAGGCTCGAGCACACACTAGCCATTCAGTAACAACCCAAGTGATGGGTTACTTAGAGCACCTAGAGCCAGGGCCTCTTTGGAAATGACCAGTTGTCAGCTTGCCCAGGGTTTGTAACAATTCAAGATACTAGGCTGAAAGGCTTCTAATGACTGCACTCCCTTTCCTGGCAACACAGCTGGCCCAGCCTGTGCTGTCACTAGAGGGAGTGGGCACATTTAGGAACAATATCTTAATTTTGGGGTGGCAACAGAAATGGCTACAATGCAAATGTCTGTGGCCCACAGGTTGTTTTTAAAATTATTTGGAAAGAAAGTTAGGTTTGAGGAATTCTGTTTGATTACCGCTCAGAGAAAAGGAAAGCTAATGTTCTAAATGAAGTCATGGTTTTAAAAGGTTTGGTTCTGCAACAAGGATATTTTCCACATAAACCATGTTCCAAGTGAGAGCTTGTGGTAGCACTATGCTCCTGAGAACTTTCTGTGTTCAGGAACTAGTGAAGTTTGGGAGAGAAATGAGCCCGTGGGCTTCCTTTTATTGATTCAGCCTGTTTCCAAATGGTTGGAATGTTGATAATATGCAAATTTGAGGGTGCATAACTTTGCAGGTACCACATTATTATAACTCAGTTTACAGCCTAGTTCCCGGCAAAATGGGTTGACTTAGAGTGAAGACCCATCGGTGACAGAAGAACAGTGGAGTGACCATAAGTAATATCTTTGGAGCCAGAGTGGAAACAAAGCTATCACTGACATCAGAATTTGCAAAAAGGTAGACTGATATTGTTTGATAAAATCTGGGTTTAGGATGTACTCGCCCTGTATGAGCAAAGCTCAGGGTTCTATCCCTAGCATCATGAAAGAAAAAAAAAAGATAAAATTCCTCACAGCCTTCATAGGAATTTTCAAAATGAAACTCAAATGTGGTTGTAGTAATCTTGAATGATCATGTTTTAACTTGTACCATCATACTTAGTGTATCAGTTCACAAAAATAGACTTTAAAATAAATAAAACCTTACAGGACCTGATACCCTGTCTTCTTTTTTGGTAATTCTTCAAGATGACAAAGTGGCAAGAGGAGAAATAGGTTTAAGAACTGGCCCATTCGTTATTAGGAAGGTGTTTTCTTCTGCAAGTAAATATTAGTCTCCCATGGAACATTGTATTATAATAGGCAGGTTGAGAAAAGCTAAGAAGTATTAGTCATCTTCCCTAGTACCCAGAGATTTACAATGTAGTTGGGAAAATTAAAAGCATTAATGGAAGGAGTCACATAATTTAAGTAGCAATGACACATTATGGCTGTAAAGGGAAAGCATAATGGGAGAAGTGGAGCTAATGTTGAACCTTGAAACATGGCTATAACATCACTATTTAGGGAAAAGAGGAAGGACTCTAGGAAAAGGCAACAGGAGCAAAATCTTGGAGGTAGAAATGAACCAATTTGTGTTTGAGTACAGTGAAGAAGACTGGTGTCTTAGATTCTTTATTGTAAAGAGTGTCAGATAAGGTCGTAAGTGTTGGTTGTGTCCATGATTGGAGACTTTTGGGAATTCCGGGCTGAGGAGTTTGAACATTATCCTTTACTCACCAGGGACCATTTGTTGCTTTGGACTAGGACAATAACATGGTGATATTAACATTTTATAGGTGTTATATTGGCAGCAATATTCATAAGTAGAATTGAACAGGGAAAGTCTGGAGGTAGGAGATAAACTGTTTAGTAAACTATTCACTCATTTGTTCATCCATACTTCCATCTACCTACCAACCATCTATTCCAAAACCATGTAGATATTTGACAAATTAGGTATGAAATAATGAAAATTTGGTAGCAAGAAGCAGAAAGAAAGAATATAAGGGAAATTTCAAAGAAAGAATAAGAGATAACCTCAAAATTTCAAACTTCAGATGACTAAGAAGTGTGGTGCCACTAATGGAAACACAGACGTTAGGATGAAGAGCTGTTCTGGCTGTGTGAAAGAAGACCAGTTATTAGCACAGGACCTTCATAATGTATAAACAGGACTGTCATCCATTGTATTATCTGAAATTCAAGTGGGAAAAGGAATTAGAAAAAGGGGGAGTTAAAGTATCACATAAGGATTAGACAGATGCTAGTAGGATCTGTCCCATCTGAGATTCCATCAGTTGAGGAAAGGTTCTTCCCTGCTGATATCATCATACAATTTAGAGGACAACTTATCTAATCCCCCACTAATTACTTCAATGACATTTCCAACAAATGGTCATCCACCCTCGCCTTGAACTTTCCCAGGGATTAAGAGCTCAAAACCTCCCTGGGCAGCTCTATGACATTTTTAGACTGTTCTGTTAGGAAGTTCTTCATTAAGTAGACTGGATTCTGTATTGTTCCACTTTCTATGCTTACTACAATACAATTATGATCCCTTTCCCACTTGAGAACCCTTAAGAGGATTGAAAGTAGTGGATTATGGTCAGCCAAGTCTCTTCTTATGACATATTTCATGCACCTGACTCATGGCTACTCTACGAGTGGTTGATTTTCCAAGTCCAAAGCCATCTGATTACATGCCTCACCTTGAGGTCCACGGAAGCCTTGTTGTCCTGGAAATCCATCTACTCCTTTATCTCCATGAAGCCCACGAGGTCCAGGAAGTCCTGGCAGCCCAATTCCTGGGGGCCCAGTTGGACCATGACGGCCTTTTTCACCAGGAAGTCCTGGTAACCCCTTTTCACCTGGAAAGCCGTGTCCACCATCTCCCTAGACAACAAATAATAAAGAATGAAAGTTCATCACAAGGACTTGTCTGGAGATCCCTCTAACCACAGGAAAGAGGTAACCAATGTGACCAATGTTTTGTGCTTTGTGAAAAGTCTCCACTCCAGTTTATCAATCAACCTTCTAAGAATTTTGTTTGTGAGAATGAGTCTTGTCAACTCTGGATAAGCTGATATTACAAAAATTTCTAGAATATGGGTGGGAAAAAGGACAGGAAATGAGCAGGATACTAACAGCCCTTGAGGTCATAGAAAGCAGGTAGATCACTTGAAGGGGAAAGCCACTCAGAAGCTGAAGCATTTTTATGTGAAACAGATAAATGTTACTAGCAAAGACCAAGGGAGACAATGACCATTCTGAGAAAATGATTCTCATTTTATAGAAATGCAAAGCATAGAGCCAAAGCATGAGGGCCAGAGAAAGGACAAGATGCTCTGGACTGCCAGGCTCAGTGGTACATGCCTTTAATCCTCTCAACTTGGGAGTCTGAGGCAAGAGGATCTGAGTTCAAGGCAAGAGGAAGCCTACACAACTTAGTGAGACCCTGTCTCCAAATAAAAAATTTTAAAATGGGCTGGGGATGCAGCTTAGTGGTAGAGCACTTGCAAAGTTTGTGCAAGGCCCTGGGTTCAACACCCAACTACCACCAAAAAATGTTCTGGACTCTCTCTGTTCTGCCCTGTCTCATGGGCCAGTGGCCATCAGACATTCCCTAAGTCAGGTATGAGGATTTTCTACATAGAGCTAATCACCCAGGAACAATCAACTTACCCGAATGCCTGGCAGACCTCGTAAACCTGGTACTCCATCCTTGCCTGAGGCTCCTTGTATGCCAGGGAACCCCTGGGGACCAGGATCCCCCTTCTCCCCTGGCATCCCTGATCTTCTGCTGACAGATGGTTCACCCTTCTTTCCTTTGGGGCCTGCATGACCTGGAGGCCCAAATAAACCCTGACAAAAAGACAAGAGGTAACAATCAAGAGATACAGGCTTCATAGGATTCTTGCACCTAGCCAAAATATGACCTAACAGGTCCTTGGTTACATTTTGGCATTGTTCTGGGCACTTCATAATGTTGTTATCTTGGACAATAATTGCCTATTTTCTGTATCCTTTCCAAATTTTAAAATCTATAAGGATGGAAACCTCACCTTAATTTCTATTTTATCTTCAGGGCCTAGTACAGTGCTAGACAAGATGTGAAAAATTTTGTGGAAGGGAGTGAGGGGGACCATAGTTAGTTAAAGCCGAAAGGGACTTTAGAGAGCAGCTAGTCAGACTTCTTCATGTTATAGATCAAAACCCCAAAGCTTCATCTATTTCTTTTATATACTTTAGGAAAGAGATTGGTGGTCAGTGTGGGGCCTTTGAAAGCCTGCATTGATCCCTCTGGGCCAAAATTAGGAAAGACTTACTGGAGTCCCTGCTGGGCCCTGTGCACCCCCAGAACCTGGATCTCCTTTGGTTCCTTTAAGGCCTGGAAGGCCGATGAGACCTTGTGGCCCAGGCAGGCCTGGTTCCCCGGGTGGTCCAGCGTTGGGGACACCACCATCACATGCACAAAAACCCGAGTCCCCTGGGGGAAAAACAGATAACATCAAACAAAATGTGTCCTCTTTCCAAGAAGGAATATATGATAGTGGTTATTTATGACTTGAAAACATCCCTCAGAGGGAATCAAATGGTATTCAGAGGCTCAAATGAACTGGGTTCACTGTCCATCTGAATGCATCTGTGCTAGTGATTTAGATTTTACTAGTCTTGGATGGCCCCATGTGTCTGTCGGCTTGTCATGCTGTGAGGGCTTGTGTGTTGCTGTCATGCTGAAAGCTATGCCACTAGTATCTCAGATACCAGAAGGGCCATCCATTGTAGACAGGTTTCAGCTGAGCTTCCAGACTAAGACAGACTAGGGAGAAGGACCTGGCTGCCCACTCTGGAAACAATTAGCCATTGAAAACCCTATTAATAGCACAGAAGCACTGTCAAATATAGTGCAGTAAAATAAGCCCTGCCCCCAGTCTGAAAGACATTCAAGAAAAGACTGGGGATAAGTTGTTTCCTCAATACAGAGTTGACCTTAATGATGGAAATGGAGTAAAGTGCCTGAGATCTCCTTTTGCTGATGTGGTAAAAATCAAAATGAGAAGAAACATAGTGGCTGCAACAATGGGCTCAAACATTACAGTGTCCAGTAGTATTTCATTCTGTTGTACACAGGGTCAATGAGTTGAATCCAACTTGACAGAAGCTAACAACAAAAAGTCTTGGATGAGGCCCAGTCATTGACAAGTCTAACAAGCAGCCAGCGTTGAGAGCCACCAACCTACATTTAATCAACTGAAAGTCTGGGATGCATGCTACCCAAAGATTCTCTCCACCAAAACATCTTTTGTTCACATGTACATGAGACAAATGCCAAATAGACCAATGATAAGGATTTAGCAAAGCACTTCTGAAGAAGTATCATAGAACATAGCCCAACCACCTACACTGTTTCCATGTGGACAGGCTCGAGAATGAGAACTGGTGACAAGATGGGTGTCCCTGAGTTTCCCTAGTATCCCTAAGGACCTCTCCTTACATTTGGAAAATTGATCATCTTGGAAACTCTGAGAAGACCGTCCATTCTTCAGATCAGTACAGATTGAGCTTAAATGCTCTGAAATCTGAAACATTTTGGATTTTGGATATTTGGATTAGGGATGCTTAACTAGTAAGGTCTATGCAAATATTCCAAAATCCAAAGAATACAAAATCTGAAACACTTCTACTTTCCAGTATTTTGGATAAGGGATACTCAATCTGCATTTCTCCAGTGTGATCCTGGGCCTCCTGCATGAGTCACCTGTGATGTTTGTTCATAAAGCAGCTTGCTGGGACCCATCCCAATACTAATTAGTCAGATTCTTAGGAGGCCAGACCAATTAAGTAACTAATTTTTAGTAACCTTCCTAGGTGTTTCTCATGTACAACGAAGCTTGAGAGTCACTATCACTATTCCAGACTTAGAGAAAATCTTTTGGCTTACAGAAATACAGAATGGGTAGCTTTATAGTTGTCTCTTTTCAAGGAGCGACAATAGTATTGAGAAATATACCAGCTCTGTAGTGAGTCAGGGAAGGGCCAATAGTAACATCCTAAAATCCAGACTTACAATTTAATCTCCTTTCCCCTAAGTCTTTCTTGGATCTGAATTGTTGTTGTTGTTAGGTGCCATGGAGTTGGTATCCGATTCATAGCGACCCTCATAGGGTTTTCAATGGCTGACTGTTTCAGGATTGCCTTGGGAGTGGGTTGCCAGGCCCTTCTCCCATTTTTGCAGTGCTGAGAATTGAACTCGGGACCTCAGAGACTGAAGCGCAGCGCTCTACCAACTGAGCTAAATCCCAGCCCTGGATCTGAATAGTAGGGACCAAAACTTGTGAAATTACGTGTTTTTGTTTGTTTTTTTGCTGTACTTAGGGGTTGAACCCAGGCCTTCATGCATGCCAGCCATGTGCTCTACTACTGAGCTGTATCCCCAGCCACCTTATCATTTTTTATTATGAGTCAGGGTCTCGCTAAGTTACACCAGCTGTCTCTGGCTTTAAACTCAAGATCTTCCTGCCTCAGCCTCCCATATTGCCAGGATTACAGGTGTACACCACCTGAGACTCTGAAATGAATCACTGTTCCTCTACGTAGGCAATGACATTTGATGATAGGGCAATGAGAAAGGAGAGGAGGAAGTTAGAACTCCGCTGAGGCTGAGAAGAGTGGTTAATTTTTGGAGAGAAGGGATGAGATCTCAGATACCTGAACCCCATAGGCCATCCTGAAATCCCTCTTCAGTCAGGAGTTCCACTTCTCTCTCACCCTGGCCTGAATTGCAACCACAACCAAGTGATTGATTTGAGCACCTTTCCTTCAGAGTAAGGAAGGTAGGAATGGCCCAAAGATGGCAAGAAGATGGAAAGAAGCAGTGAGGCTGAAGGCTAGGCTCACTGATCAGCTCTTTAGCACCAGGGGGACTTGACTTGTTTCCTGGGGCCAGTTGGCTTTTTCAGCATCTCAGGTCTTGACCTGTCCAAAGTCCTTCAAGTTGAAGGTGATGGTATGTGGCATCCAGCTTCAGCCTTGCAAACTGGGGCAGGAGGTGGGGGATCTTGCTGGTTAGCATCCTGAGATGCTGGCAGTAGCTTCTGTAGGTGGAGCGAGTAGAAAGAATAGCCTACAAGCCACTTTGTCCTGTGTGACCTCAATAGCCAGCCTCAGCTTTAGAGCCCTAATTAAAGCACTTCTGACAATCCTTTCACCAGTGCCCATCTCAAGAGCTAAGACCGCTCCAGGTCAGGCTCCCATGGCTGTTGATTTTCTCATTCCCCATACAGCCTCCACTAAGGAGTCTGAGGGACAGGGAAACTCAAGGGGGCAAAATCACCTTTTACTCCTTTGACGCCCGGTCTTCCTTTTGGACCTCGTTCTCCTCGGAGACCAGGGAACCCTGGCTCTATACCATTCAAGGTTCCAGTTGCGAATGTGGGTCCTGCAGGAAAAAGAAACACAAAAGATTGGCAGCTGATAAAAGCCAGAGGACTCATCTGACTCAGCATAGCAGTTTAATTGCCAAGATTTGGGTCCTTGGGGCTCAACACTCAGAACTGGGCAAAAATATCCAAGACAAGGACCTTCAAGTCTGCAGCAAAGAGCCAACAGGATTCTCATTTGGCTTGAATCACTCTGTGAACACTTGTGGAATGTCTACTATGTTCCAGGTATTGTACTGGACACTGGACTTCAATAACTCAGCTGTCTCAATTTCTACCCCACAAAGCCCCCTTAGGGCAAAAGAGGAAATGGGTGCAAGCTACATGGGTCAGGGGATTTAGAGTACAAAGAAACATGCTGGGGAATATTTCTGGTTTTTTCTCACAATCTAGAATCTCATACTCAAGTATAAGATCTAAGGAGAACAGGCCTTAGGTGGGCTTTCATTCACTAATTTATTTAGTTGTTGCTGAGGATGGAACCCAGGGTGTTGCACATGCTAGTCAAATGCTCTACCACTGAGATACATGGTCAGCCCCCCATGCAGGCTTTTAGTAGCCACTTTAAAGATCCAAGCATGGCTTCTCCTTTCCAAGGCTGTCAGTCCACTCCACTGCAGCCCTGTGGGCCAGGGGAAGTTCAAAAGAACCAACGGTCTCTGTAGGAGCTGAGAGGCCAGAGGCTGGAAATAGGGAAGGATGAAAAGGGAATGAGCACAGAAGTCGGTGTTTGATTATCATGATGCCCCCAACTTGCTTGTTCCTTTGTGAAGCACACTCCACTATGGTTGACACCAATAGAGGCAGGGCTGCCTCAGAGAGGACGGGGCCTTCATTGCTGCCCCTCTGCTGTTATGCATCCTGGCTTAGCTGTATCACCTGTGAGATGCTCCCTAAAAAAAATCACAACTATTCTGCAGTGTAAACCAACCCAGGGTCTCAAAATCAAAGAAAGGAAAATGAACTCACCAGGTGGGCCCGGTGGGCCTGGTAGGCCTGGCAAGCCCCGCAAACCAATTCTGCCAGGAAGGCCAGGCACCCCGATTGTGGTGCGGCCTGGGTTTCCTTGGTCTCCCTTCAGGCCTGGAAATCCCTGAGGCCCTAGGATGCCTGGTACACCTGGAAGGATAAACCCCCACACAAGTGCTTATCATGTCATCATATCACCCTGCTGTGCAGGCTCTTCTAATCAGTAGTGTATGTGGGAAACAACTCCCAGGAAGATATGGGAAAGCACTTGCCCGTGTCTTAAGGCAGAATTAGAAGTCTTTAGGGATCAAATGGGCTGGGGTTTAGCTCAGTTGGTAGAGCACTGCACTGCAGTCTCTGAGGTCCTGAGTTCAATTCCCAGCACCACACAATGGGAGGAGGACCTGGCAATCCACTCCCAAGGCAATCCCGAAACAGTCAGCCATTGAAAACCCTAGGAGGGTCGCTATGAGTCAGATACGACTCCACGGCACCTAACAACAACAACAAGAAGGGATCAAATAGTCTAACCTTTTGGGAAACTGAGGCCCACCAGAGAAAGGAAACATGGTCAGGGGCATGATTTCTTAGTGGCAAACTCTTGAGGAAAATCTGGGTCTCTGGCCCCCAGCTATTCTATTTTTTCCACTTTGGTGCTGGGTCCAGCTGTACCTCCTCCAAGTGGCTGCTTTATAAATACAGAATCCTTTCAGAGGCTCCCTCCAAGGACTTTAGAAACTGGCTAAACTTTAACAGTCATATCTGACTTTTATATTTGGGCCGGCCCTGCTTCTCTGAGTCTGGCAGGCTATTTCTCTGCTTGTCACTATAGAATGATATGTGGGTATGCTTCTCTGATGATTGGTCCAAGAGTATCACATACGATTCTAGGATCATTTAGTGACTGAGTTAAGCCTGGAGTGAGGGTCTAGGTATAAATTTTCATCTGGGCTTTTGTTAGATCCTCTTGGCAAACATCAGTTGGGATGGCACATCCACAGAAGAGTCACAGGGCTTTAGCTGCCCAATTCAGGCTTCTGGTGGCTGTAAACCTCAATGATAATCTGGGATTATCTGTTCAGCTATGGTACTGATTTAAGTCAAAGGAAAGCTGCTCACTCAAGCCCTCTCCTCACATACATTAGCTTTGGGCTGGCAGGGGGAGAACCCACTGACTATATAGTCTGCCTCTTCTTTAACCTTGGCTAGGTGTATGCCTAGATCCAGAGGTATAGAAGAAGATGAAAGGAACAGAGTGGACAGAAGACTGATCTGTGCAGAGAATGGATTAACTTGTTTCACCTGTTAAAGCTGGAAGGCCAGGGCTGCCAAGAAGGCCACGTTGACCCTGAATGCCTTCATCTCCTCTAAGGCCTGGGAGGCCTGGCACACCAGGGTCTCCAGGATAACCTGGTATTGTAATGGAAAACAAACAAACAAACAAACAATAAAACCAGTTATCACACACAGTGGAGATGGCCCACGAATGCCACAAAATGTCCATGAAGAGATACAAGGAGCTATCCTGGGGCTGGAAGTCCCTTTCTTGCCCTTCCCAGGTCTCCCAGATGCTAATGGCCTCATGTGATAATGGACCTACCAGACTAAGGCTACAATAGTGCTTATTTATTTTTGAGACAAGTTCTTGCTACGTAACACAGGCTGACCTCAAATTTGCAATCCTCTTTGTCTCAGCCTCCCATGTTCTGGAATGACAGGTGTGCATCACCATGGCTAGCTTCTGCTAGAGTTTAGAACTTAGTCTAGTTAGGGGTTTCCTTCCATGATAAGATCTGGTAAGTACTAGGAAGGTTCTTCTATTGCTACTAATCTCCTGTAATGGCTCAAATGTCCACCATTTAGTTAAGATGTTGATGTCCACTATTTATGTTATACATATAGGTTTCCTGGGAGGGGAGCACAGGAAGCTACAGTCAACCACTAATATCAGACAGGGCATGTACCAGAGAGGATGAGCAGAGGGAAATAAGTTAGGACATCCAGGTAGAAAAGGCACTAGAGAAGCTTTTAGTCAAGTAAGCAGTAGCTGGAGAAACTGGGCATTTGGAACTTTGAAAAAGACAGAAGGGAGCTGGGTGCTGTGGTGCACATTTGTAATCCCAATGATTCGGGAGGCTGAGGCAGGTGGATCATGAGTTTGAGGTCAGAGGCAGCCTGCACAATTTAGGGAGACTCTGTCTCAGAATAAAAAAAATATAAAAGGGGCTAGGGTTGCAGCTCAGTGGTGGAGCACCCTGGGTTCAATCCCCCAGTACCATTAAACAAAACAAAACAAAACAAAACAGGCTAGGGGTGGAGCTCAGTAGTAGGGCACTTGCCTATTATGTGTGAGGATCTGGGTTCAACTTCCTAGCACTGAGAAAAGAAAGAAAGATGGAATAAAAAAGAAAAAAGCAAAGAGAAGAGTAGGTCACACATAGTAACTGCAATAAGGACAGATGAGGACAAACTTTCTATGCATCATACTATTGAGAATGCTCAACAACTAGCTCCTTTAGCCAAAAATGTTTTTCTACTTCCTCTGAAATTGTCAAGCTCAAGTATGCATGGGATCATCTACATGAGCCCCTGAGTGTCTCATAGTATAGGGCTGATGCCAGCCCAGCCAGAAAGGATATCAATCCTCCCCTATGCATTACCAGGAGAACCATTTTTTACTAATCTAGTCTTTATGGACCCAATATAAAAATGATAGTTTGGGGTTGGCTATTCTTTCTAAGAAATTGGAATTAGCTTCATTCCCCAAACTCCGTAAACCCATAACAAGCCCTTGGCAATGTCAGCATCCAGTGGCTGACAAAGTATCCTTTGAATAAGTACAAGGGATGTAAAATTCTTTGACTTTTCTTCTCTAGTCAAATCAATGAAGAGTTGCACCTGAGATTACAGCACCATCTGTATCGATGAAAACATCTTGGCCTCGCACGCCAATGTCACCCTTTTCTCCCTGCAAAGGCAAAATACATTGAACACAAGTATTTCTGTGATATCATTGCCTAAAATCTATGTGCTTTCAAAGCCAAAATCCAGGAAAATGAATAGTTCCTCTTGTGATTTCTGATTTTGAGGATCAGCTAATCCAGAGGTTAATTTCTAAGCTCAATAAATTTAAGATGAAGGTGATACAAGGCAGGTTAGAGGCATGGCACTTGACTGTAAACTTTTCAAGGTCAAGGGATCCCAATTTTATTTTGCAACACTACTTTAGGACATTCTGCTTCTGGGCCTAGGAAATATATCACAGGAATAGAAAACATTGTCATACCTAAGAGGTGCTAAAGAGAGAGCAGAATTTCAGCTTTTTTCCCCATTCTCAGCAAGCCCAGGACTCTGCTACTGTTGCTACCCTTGTTAGTTGGATGATGTCAAAAGAGCCCTAATTCTCCCCAAAGAGGGATTCCAGGTAGCAGAATCCAATATAGTGGAATACTCAGAGTGGGTGATAGGCACTGTCTGCCCAAGTGCAGGCAATAAGAGGATGTTGAGAAGTTAAAAGCAATCATAAAACCTATAAGTTAGTATATGAGGAATGCTCATCAAAGTAGGGTGCATGCATTTCTTGAGAAAAGAGTAACATCTAAAGCCACAAGATATTAAAAAAACTTTATCTCATATGTAAGTATTTATAGGAATTCTTCACATTTCTATTTCCCACCCCCTTGATGTGTACTTCCCAACAGAATTACCTTAATTCCTGGAAATCCATTAAGCCCAGGAAAACCTGGGGACCCTTTCTTGCCCTGTGACAGAAACATAGTTACCACTAAGTTCAAAGTATAAGTGCATAGGAGGAACTAGTTTTTGGATTGTTGTTGTTAGGTGCAGTCTTTGGATTAAGCCAGGGCGTATAGCACAGGGATCTTGCTGGTATTCAGGGTATGTATAGCTTCTGCTTGACTCTAGAAGCTGTAATGTCTTCCAGAAGATAAGACAGCACTAAGTGATCAACTTGCATATTCAGACATACAAAGGTCATAAAACTATACATACAAGTAGGCTGGCCTTACTAGTTCTGGATAACATGCCAAAGGTATGGCCTCCAAGGCACCAAGCATGACATGGAATACTCACTCTCTTAGGTAAAAACAGAAGAAGAGAGTGTCTAAGATTCTGTTATTAAAGGCAGGAGGACAATTTGCATTATAAGTGATGTCTCTGTTTTGTCTCATGTTTAGTAAAGCAAAAGGGTCTTTTGATTAGAGTTTTATACACTAAAACTTTACTCATGTTAACCAAAATACCTTTCTCCCTGGAGGGCCTTGCACTCCTTCTGAACCCATGGGACCCTGTAAAAACAATAGTTACACCTTAGAAAGATTAATAGCCCACACTAGAAAAAAAAAAAGCTGCTAGAATTATATAACAAAGCCATCCAACTGAGTTCAGGATTTAGTGCCTCCTAAAATCAGGTAAGAAAATATTCTTAGACCTGGCTTAATGACTTCTTTCTAAGCACTAATCCATCAGGCTGAATAGCCACATGGAGCATTTTTAAAGAACTAAATAAATGGAAACATTTTAAGTAGTAGGTGGAACTTGGTAGAAGGGCTGGGTGGTATTATACTTAGTGTGCATTAGTTCCAAGTTAGAGGATTTTAAAATAGATTGTGGGAGGGCCTCTTGTCTTCCACCCCAAAATACATTCTTTGTTGGAGATTATGTGCTTTCAATACAAAGGAGAGGGGAGAGTAGAGAAAGAAATGGCAGGGTAATGGATGAGTACTGTTAAATACTCAAAAGGACTCAACAAACTTCCTAGACAAGCTACAAACACAATCTTCTAAAATGTTACTTCTTTAAGGCTAGGTTGTCCAATTGCTTATAACACAAGATCTTAGTGCCTAAAGCTAGGAATCAGAGAGGATAATAGTTATTTCTCCATTCAAGGTGAGATTATTATTGGAAAGAGTTGATTCCAAACATCATTCACTGTTTTCTAGAACTTCCCTGGCTTGTTTTTGTCCTATAAAGGTTGTACTTAGCCCTCCTTCCATTCTTGAGCTACCCAATTGCTCACATTCCCTTGAAATGTGATGGAATGAAAGTAAGACAATGCTCACTTTGCTCTCTATCCCAGAAGATAATTATGCGTGATGGCAAGGAGAGTAAATAGGTTGAGGAGCCACCTGGAATAGAAGGTACATCATTCCTCATTCAGGGAAGCCACCCAGTCAAAGGAATGGGGATAAGTGAAAAAAAGGAACTTGCAAGAGCGTGGAGGAAGAGAAACAAGAGAAGCTTAGGTGGCCATCAAGTCACATAACATAAAGTGATAAACAGGAAAGAAAAAGGACCAGGGGACTTGCCAGACTAGGTAAGCAACATTCCAGCTTCATACCCTAGGTCCTGGCAAGCCAAGGATTCCCTTTTCTCCATGAGGACCAAATTCCTGGAGGAAAAAAGAAAATGCAAGTTAGAACATTCATTTTCTCCTTGGTAATTTCTAACCAGCTCCACTGACCGACTAGTGGGCTTATTATGCAGAGTGTCTTGTCAATGCTTGAAAAGCACATAGGGACTGGATATAATTTGGACCATTCATTCTACATTCTCTTTTGGTTTTAGAAGTATTATCTTCCCCCTAAAAAACTATTACATGGATTTATAGCATCATGAGCTAACAGCACAGGAATAATAAAATATCTAACCTCCCTCACTGATTTTATAGATAAGAAAGTAACATCCAGAAGGGATAAGAGTCGCTGAGAAAATCTAATCTGTTTTCTGTTCCAGGGCCCTTTCCATGACAACCAGTTGATTTCCATCATCCAGGAAGTTGACTCTTTGACCCACAAATTGAGTACTGTGTAGATCTTTGGGGGTTGATAACAGAGGGGATAGTTTTCCTCCTTTTTCAAAAAATATGGTTTGCTCTGTTGCTGTTTGGGCTGGGATTTAGCTCAGTTGGTAGAGTGCTGCGCTGCAGTCTCTGAGGACCCAAGTTTAATTCCCAGCACCGCAAAAATGGGAGAAGGTCCTGGCAATCCACTCCCAAGGCAATCCCGAAACAGTCAGCCATTGAAAACCCTATGAGGGTCGCTATGAGTCGGATACCAGCTTGACGGCACCTAACAACAACAACTGTTGCTGTTTTGTTGTAGGGAGTGTATATATCTATGAAGGGTCCAACTCAAAGTAGGCTTTAATTTCTATTTGCTTTTTTTTCTTCTTCTATAGTTGTGTGTCAAATAATTTAATTCTCATGCTGAATAGAATTTCTAATTTGAAAGGACTGTGGGTCAAACTGAATGCAAATCTATTTAAAATCTTAGTTTTTCCTACATTTTAAGTGGGGAATCAAGGCACACTGCCACCTGGTGGAATGTGTCTATTGGCTTCTGAGGTTGACCATTTCAAACAGCCTTCTATGACCTGTCCATGAAAGATATGGCACCTGGAATGGCCTCAAAACCTTAAAGTACTAAGAATGGCTGTGCATCAAAGTTTTCTAAGCAGAATGCCTCTCTCACACTGTCTTCTGTCTCCTCTGGGGGCAGATTGCCACTGCCTGAACACATACAAGGTGGTCCAGTAAATATCTGTTGAATTGAATGAAACAATGACCCAGAGAATAAAACTGTGGCAAAGGGTGAAGAAAAAGAATGTCTGGGAAGTATCTCATGCCCCCCTCCTATCTAGCCCATGGGTATAAACACAAGGAGGCCTTGTACTCCAAGAGAGACGCTGGATTCTTGCTTTCTCAGAAACACAGTTTGAGAGCTTACAGTGTGAACAAAAACAAATGTGTGAAAAATGAAAGAAGGGGAAAAACTAAAGAAATCGGTGTGTGGATTAAAGCCAATAAAAGATAGATGGCTTGGCAAGACACTGTGCCGGAGTTCCAGAATGTCTCCCAGCATAGGGAGGTACTGTACAGGGACCTTGCTGAACGAACTGTTCTAGCAAGATGTCCTGGGACTGGGCCCATCACAGTTGGCTCTCAGTGTGAGCTTCCTGTGGCGGCTGCTCCCACCCTCCTCCCCTCCCCCGCCCTGCCCCACAGCCGCATTAGAGCACTCGCTTAGCTTTTTCCGGGCTTGCTCTCCTGGGCTCAGCGCTCCTTGGTGTTTTTGGCGCCTAGAGAGTTTCAACTGCAGGCAAACTCCACGTACCCACTCAATAGTTCCCTCAGCCAATTTCTTCTCTACTCCATCCCCTCATCTCTTCCATTCTGCCTTCCCCTGTGTTTCCTGGTCCCTAGGCTGGAGTCTCTCTGCTAACCTCCATGGGAAGACCAGTGGCATACAAGTGTGAGCCTGCTGCTGAGGACAATGGCATGGAATGTGTGAAGCCAGGGCTGAGCCAGAAAAGCAAGGCTATTTTGTTACCACAGGGGGGCAAGAGAAAGAATGTGAGGCCTAAATCTGTCATATCGGGCACTTCGTCTCCTGCAAAGATTTTGGCTCAAAGAAGAAGTAAACAAACGGTTAAAGGGAACGTTTTGGATTCCCTGGAGATTACTGTCCTCAGCACTGCCTTGTTTTTCAGTGAGTGTGGATAATTGAAAGCCGATGTGAGGGCTTTGGGTTTGAGAAGTGTGTTTCCTCTGAAAAGCCCACAATACCTCAAATACGTTACCACTTTTCTCCTCCTAACTTTTCTGCCAGGCAAATAAAGCACCCATGGATGTTCCCATTAAGCACACAGAGATACTAGGAGTGAAGGAATCACATGATTTCGACAGCATTACACATAGATTCTGTGCCAAGGCGGTCTCTTGATTTTCTCCCTATGAAAATATGCTGTTCTGTGTAAAAGGAGGCATTTTCCAGCTTTGATGTCTTTACAACTGGGGTTTCTATTTTTCAACCTATATTGTGAAACACTGAAAAGACTGAGCTTCAAACAGTCTTGCAATTTATCGCCATTTGGCAATGTCATCAGCCAGTCTCTTTCATTACAGAAGGAAAAGGGAACCGGTTGAAACTGTAGCAGAGGAAATCCTCTGAGGAAAAAGCCGGGGACCAGGGGGCACGGGGTGGGGCATGAGCCAGAGAATCCCATAGCACCAGAGGAGATCATAAAATCCATTCTTAGAGATGTAGAGACCCAAACCCCACTGCCCAGTGACTAGCACGAACTGGACTGCAGGGGGCAGTATGGTATGGTGAAAAAGCCCCCAAATGGCTAGAATTCAGCAAAGCTGAACATCAATCTCAGCTGTGCAACTAACTTGCTGTGTGACTCTGGACAAGCCTCTCCATCTGCTCAAGCTGTGGTTTCCTCATCAGGACAAGAAGGACAAGCCCAAGCTCAACTTGCTTACCTCACAGGGATGATTCAAGGTGGCTAGAATCTATTTGAAATGCTCTACTAAAAAGGCTGCAAACCTTATTCCCAAATACACTTGCAAAGTGCTGTCCCACAGAAATATAATGTGAGCTACTATGTTACTTTAGATTTTCTAGTAGCCAAGTTAAAAAAGTGAAATAATAATATATCACAAATATTGATATTTTTGCATTGGAATAAAAATTGTTCCTGAGATACTCCAGTCTTTTTCACACTAAGGTTTTGAGATTCAGTGGGTATTTCGTATTTACATTACATCTCATTTTAGATCAGCTACGTTTCAAGAGGGGGGCTAGGATTTAGCTCAGTTGGTAGAGTGCTGCTCACTGAGGTCCTGAGTTCGATTCCCAGCACCGCAAAATGGGAGAAGGACGTGGCAATCCACTCCCAAGGCAATCCCGAAACAACAGTCAGCCATTGAAAACCCTATGAGGGTCACTATGAGTCGGACTCAACTTGAAGGCACCTAACAACAAACAACAACAACAACGTTTTAAGAGTTCCATAGCCAAATATAGTTATGGTTTTCTTATTGGACAGAACAGCTTTAAACTTTGTAAAGAAACTTTACATAGATTGTGATTTGGGCCTCAGAAGAATAGATCACTGTCATATTGCAGATATACAGAGAAAGGGTTCAGCAATTTGCCAAAGGTCCAGAGCTGGAGAAAGGGTCTACGGCCTAGGTATTCGGTCTCCGATACCAGAGTTCTTTTCCTTTCTGCTTCCCTAGCAGTGCTGCTGATTAAAATCAAGGACACAGAATAAATGATTCTCTATGCCCCTTTGTTTCTACAGAATAATAAGAAGCCTCATGGAAGCAATCTGCACCAATGTTTCCCCTGGCTTGGTTTTCTGGCCACTCTGAGAGACCCAAAGTGCTTCAAAGTACTGTAGGGAAGAACTAGAGCCACCAAGCCCCATTGCACCAGAAAGCAGAGGCAGGACTTATCATCTTTGACTCATTCACTTTCCTACTGATTCCTACCCCAAACCATGAAAAAAAATATATTTTTTGAGACAAAGTCTTCCTTTGTAGCCTAGGCTGGCTTGGAACTCGCTACATAGAACAGGTTGCTCTAGAACTCACTATGATCCTCCTGCCTCTGCAACCTGAGTACTGGGATTACAGGTATGCGCCACCACACCTGGCAAATCCATGAAAATCTTGTCAGCTTCTTCTTCAAAACACATCTTGTGATTTAAGACATATCAACCAAATGTAACATGTTGGTCTTATTTGTATTCTTATTCCAAAAAGGCAACTGTAATATTTATTACATTATATATGGCACAATTGCCTGCAGCTGTGACCCTGTGGCATCCGATCCTGTCAGATCTCAGAAGCTAAGCAAGGTTGCGCCTGGTTAGTACTTGGATAGGAGACTGCCTGGGAACACCAGGTGCTGTAGGCTTGGGAGACGGACCCAGCAACCCACTCCCAAAAATCAATCCACCATTGAAAACCCTATGAACAGCATAGAAACACTGACAATAGTGTTTCCCCTGTTGTATGTAGGGTCACTATGAGTCAGATACCAACTGGACGGCACCTAACAACAAGAACAACATATGGCACAACCATAAATTTGATTTCTGCCCTGTTAACTAATTACTGATTATGACACTATCACTATGTTTTTAAAATTCCTTATCTTTGAGAAATACTGAGGTAGTTATGGGGAAACGATATGTCTATTATTTGCTTCAGATGGACCATGTGTTGCTAACTGTTGAGGCTGGGTGATGAGTACACAGGATCATCATGCTAGTCTTTGTTTTTGTATACATCTGAAATGTTCCATAATAAAAGTGTAACATGCCTACCTTTTGAACCCATTCTCTTCTCTCCATTTCCATTGCTATCACCATTATCTAAGCCAGTGTCATCATTTTTTTGCCTGAACTTCTGCAATAGCCTGTGTCTGCTGTTCCACCTTCTCCTCACTCACCTTTCCCCAATCTAGCCAGAATGAACCTCCGAATACAAGTCAGAGATTTTGAATGGCTTCCCACCACACCTAAAATAAAAGCCACATTTCACCTATGAAGATGGCCATGGTCTGGCTCCTGTCTCTCTGCCTGCTTCTTGGCTTTTCTCTCTCCGCTCTGCCCACTCACCTTCTTGCTGTTCTTTCAAAGTGCTGAGCTTTTTCTAGCCTCAAGGTCTTAGCACTTATGATTCTTTCAGCCCCAAACTCTTTTTCTGATCTATAGATGTCTTGCTCCCTCATCATATGCAGGCTTCAGCTCACATATCACATTTGCAGGGAGGCCCTTCTTGGCCACTCTGTCCCAAGTAGCCTATGCTATTTCCCATTCACATTCCATCACTTTATCCTTCTTCCATTTTTATATATCACCACTATATGAACTTGTTATTTTTGTTTTCTCTGTGAGGCTTGGGTTCAAACCCAGGGTCTTGCACATGCTAGGCAAGGGTGCTACCACTGAGCTATAGCCCCAGTCCCAGAACTTGTTATTAGATCTCTTTGCTTGTTTATTTTTCATATCCTCCCTTGCTTTCCCATTAGAAGCTAATCTCAAGGACAGAGACTTTTACTTAGTTTCTGTTGTAGCCTCCAAGTCCAGCAAAATACCTGGCACATAGAAGCCCTCCAAAAGTATTTTCTGAGTTAAAGAATATAAGCTAGAAAGGCACATAGAAAAGTGAAGATAGGACAACTAAGAATAGCTGCCATTCACTGAACACTTTATAAGTACCAGCCATTGTAGGAAGCCCTTTTCATGTGTCTTATCTCATTTAATCCTCAGATATACATTATTATTGTCCTCATTTTATAGGTTAGGAAACTGAGAGTCAGAAAAGTTAAGAAATTATTAAAAAGCTAGACAATTATGAAGCCAGAAGTCAATCCTATGTCTATACTAACTCTACGGCTTGAGCTGGTGACATTGAAGTTATACAGTCTCATGGAGAACCATGCTAAATTTGCCATGAATTCAAAAAACAACATTTCCCTCAATGTCTTCTAATAGTGAAGATGATGGCACTCTCTACAATAACCATGGGAAAAGGTTTTCCTGTTAGCCATCTAGTTCTACAGCTTTTGTCTAGTCAGACCTTTGAATACATTTTAAACAAGTAGGAAGGATTACCGGGAAGCCTGGAGGGATAGTCACACCTGGGAAACCTGGAGGCCCTGGTTCACCCTGGAAAATTAAACAGACTAGTGAGTAGCAGTAGGAAGCAGTAAACACAGAGTAAGATGGCTCCCTCAAAGTACCTGGCCTGAGGGGTAGGGAAACAATGGGTATCAGGACTGGGGCACCAGAGAGGAATGTAGATGCCTATACTCCCTGACTGGCAGCTGTACCAGAATGTCTTAGCTTAGGGAGCCCTTTGCTGTATGGGAAGGACCAAGGGCTATGACTATCTAAAACAGAATCTCAAGTGCACAGGCTAGCCAGGAGACAGAAAGGAAGGTTATCGGTTTTCTTTCTTGTGGAAGAAGCTGTTTAGTGTGATTTCCTCTAGTAAAATACAGACTGCAGGGCAGGCAATGGTTTAGGGAAAAGGGTAACAATTACAGTTTGGATAGGGACACATAACATTCTGCTGTATTTTTTCTTTACATGCTAATGTATCTATATATGTCATGGAAAGGCTTTCTAAGGTGTGGGAATTATGAAGTAGGCAATCAGTATCTAATACACTCCCATGCTATTTCCAAATCAATGATTATTTCCTGTAAACCTGGAGAAACATGGGGCTGTTGCTTCTACAAAGACAATATTACAGAAGTCTGACTAAACACATTTTCTTGCCTTGGCCCCTTAGCCATTGGGACAGAATCACCAAACTCAAAGGAACCCCAAGAAGGAAGGGAATGCAGGTTACTGAAAGATATCTACCCATCTAAACAGAATGTAGCCATTGAAACACAACCATGTACATAGTATACACTCACACCAAAGTATAGATTATAAAGTATGTCAGAAGCTGGGCCTAGTGGCGTATGTCTGTAATCCCAGCACTTAGGGGGCTGAGGTAGGAAGATTATGGTGATTTCAAGGCCTACTTGTGCTACATAGCAAGTTCTAGGCCAGCCATGGCTATGTAGGAAGACTTTATCTCAAAAAACAAACAACAACAATAATCTCAGTCAAACATCTTAAACTGTGGTAGTTTAAATCAGGCGAATTAGGACATCTACTACTACTTGGTGAGAGTATATCCTATATTTGGGGTCAAATTTATTTTGGGGGGGTTGCCGAGGATGAAACTCAGGGCCTTACACATGCTAGGCAAATACTCTGCCACTGAACTACACCCCTAGCCCTTAGGATCAATGTTGAGGGCAAATAGCTTGTTGAAAAAGATAACTCAAAAGAAACCATTTATACCTTACCTGTTCCATGACAGTGCTTTGGGGAGAACCTAACTATTCAGAGGTTTGGGAGTTAGAAGAAAAAAATCCAACTATTTAATGTTTGTTTTATGTTATTGGACATATTGAAAGTTGAATATGCAAGACTGAAACAGAAAATAGCACTTACATGAATACTGAAAAACAGACACACTCACACCCACACACCAGAAAGCAGACTCGGGCTCCGCAGAAAATTTTTCACAAGAGATAAAACAACAAATGCTTTTACCCTTCCTTCCAAACAAAAACCCCATCATACAGTTTAGTCTGGTTGTTAGAGTTGGATTCTGCTATTAATAGGAAAAGGTCAATAATTTTTTTCCAATTGTAAATGTTTGCTACCTTGGATCCTTTCTTCCCTTTGGGGAATCCCATGAATTCTAGTTCCCCTGTAGATGGTGGTGGTCCTGCAGGGCCAGGTAGGCCAACATCTCCCTGGAAAATCAAAGGGAACATTCAGCAAAGGATAAACCACACAGATTATTTTTCCAGAGGGTGGGTTTGTCCTCTGGATGGAATTCACAAATAAATTGTCCATTACTTTGGTCCCTTCAACCTTGTGTCAATGAGGAAACCTAATTCTCATTGGCAAGAGATTGAGAAGAACTCCAAACCTGACTAAATGTATTTTGTACCAGCACTGCCCAGGGAAAAAGCAAGATCGAAGAAAGGAAACCACAGGTTCATGGTTGCCATGGTTATTTACAAAAGGGCACTTAGAAGAGAGCCAAAAGGGGTTTGAGAAAGGTGAATGACTACCTCTTGGCAATAATGATCAGACTCTACTTGTTCCAATCTTTACCAAGAGCACAATCAGAGGCAGGGAAGTGTGATGGGATATTAGAGGCTAGAGTTGCTCCTTTGTAAGGCAGTTGTAGCCATAAGAACTGGTCAGGAAAGGGGAGGGAAAGTGCCTGGCCTTGCTGGAGGCTCCCAAATTACCACACAGTCTGTAAAGAGGGAAATGAAGGAAGGAAATAAAACAAAATGGTGAATGAGAGGTTAGGAAAGAGACGGAAGAGACAGAGAGGAATAGAAAGAGAGAAAAGAGGAAGATAAGGAGAAGGAACAGGAGGAGAGGTAGAGTGAAGGGAAGAAGCAGAGAAAAGAGATGACAGACTATGAAAAACAGCAGAAGAGAAAGCATGTATTTCAAGAAAGTATGTTTGTAAGACACATATTCTTTACAAGGTAGGATGCAAGCAGATCATAATATTTTGAAAGAAAAAGAAAAACAGGAGCCTATGCCTGGCATGTGCTCCTGAAGCCCTCAAAGAGTTCACAGGGGAACCCTGTGGGATGAGAAATGTCCATTTCCTAAGATGAAGCAAATCCCCTTATGCAAGCAGATACATGTGTGTAATCAGAGACATTTCTTGGAGCATATGGAATATAGATTGTGTTTCCCAAAATCTGTTTACCTTGACTCCTTTTTCTCCTTGGAAACCTAGCCCCATATTTCCCTGGGGCAAAGGGGTGCAGGGAAGAAAAAGAAAAACAATTACTAATAAGCTTCAGGAACTTAAATTGGAATGTGGTATTTTTTTTTTTTACCAGAAAGTACATTTAACCAAACCAGTATCTCTATGGAGAAACCAGAATACTCAGTGGCAGAAGACAAAATGTCCCAAAATGAAGTATGCTTACTTCAGGACCAGGGAATCCAGGGGGACCTGGAGGTCCCTAGATTTAAAAAACAAAAGAAACGAAAGAAAAAAATTAGCACTTGTTAGTTTCTGTAAAAAAGAAGAACATGGGCATGTTGGGAGTCATTAGGGATAAGCCCCCCCTTTCTCCCTCCCCGCTTGATGTAGACTGGATTTGGTATAGGAGATTCTAGCTTCTTCTCCCATGGTTTCTTTTCATCTCCTTTGAAGACCCCCAGATTGATCTGGTAACCACATTCATGCTAAGGTAATGAAGATTTCATGTATATTTCACTCTTTCTCTCTCGCTCTCACTCTCTTTTGGTTCTTGGGAGTCGAACCCAGGGCTGCAACCCTCTGCCAATTTTTTTATTTTTTATTGTGAGTCAGGGTCTCAATAAGTTTCACAGGATGCCTCTAGTCTCAAACTCGTGATTGTCCTGCCTTAGCCTCCTGAGTAGCTGAGATTACAGGAGTGTGTCACTGCACCCAGCTGGTGCCATTCCTCTTAACAAGCCAGGAATTTTTAAATAATGACTTGGTGAAGCCAAGCCAAAGTAACAAGGTGAGATTCATGCACTGGAAAGAGCTAACTCAAAACAGGACTTTCCTAGAACTACAGAGTTCACTGGCTATGCTCTTCCCATCCCCTTGACATGTAGATTTGGTATCATCAAGGTACAGGGCTAAGAATAATTCTGAGGCTTCCTCAGTGTTCAGGGTGGGTGGTGGTGTTGGTATGATTAATTAGCAATGTCTGATGGGGTGAAGGAGAAGAAAGTGACAATAGCTGTATCTGGTGACTCCCATTTCTGAGCTATACTTTAAGTAGAGCTAGACAAGGAGGCTTTGGGGACAAAGAAGGAATGGTCCGAAAGACCCTGATAAATAAAGACAACCAATAGCTCCTGGCAAGAGCATGCTTCAGTGCAATCCTCCAGAATGATAGCTGCCTTCTCTAAGAGAGCCTAAATTCCATGGATTTAATCCATGGCCTGGTGAGGAAAACAGTCATGTGAATACTGTGGTCACATACTAGACTTAAGTTGGTCTTACTTGCAATCCTGGTGGTCCTATGGGTCCTGCATCACCAGGAGATCCAGGTGGTCCTTGCGGGCCCTAAAAAGGTTAAGTTTTTTTTTTTAAATCAAGGTCAAAATGCAAGACAGGTCCTCAAGAGAAATAAAAGTATATATGTCCACAAGAATTTCATAGGAATGTTCATAGTAACTATCCACAATAGTCAAAAATTGGAAATGTCCCAGGTATCCATTGATACAAAGAGTGATAAATAAACTGTGATATGTCCACCTAGTGGAATAAACAACAATGAAAAACAGCAAATTACTGATATATGAAACAGTATAGACAAATCTCAAAAGTACTGTGCTGAGAGAAGCTAGACCCAAAAGACTTCATGTTATATTATTCCCTATATATGAACATCCAAAACAGGCAAAACTTATCTATGATGGAGAAAAGTCTGCATGGTGGTTGTCTTTGAGGGGTGGAGCAAGGGTTACCTGGGAAGGGGCAGGAGGGAATTCTCTGAGGCAATGTTAGTATTCCATAGCTTAATAGAGATTTAGGTTACACAGGAGTATACATTTATCAAAATTCAGCTAGTTGACTCTTAAGATTTGTGGATTTCATTGTATGTAAATTTTATACAGAAGGGAAAACTGTAAATACTGAAGTTTAACAATAGGAATGATGTGATATTTAGGAGTAAGTCTGCAATTTACTTGACAATACATCAAAAATAGGATGAACTGATGGACAGACAAGGATGGATAGATGGATAGGAGAAGGATATAGCCAGTATAATAAAATACTAATGGTATGGGTGGTCACTGAAAACTTCAACTTTGCTCTATATTTGAATTTTTCCTATTAAAGTGTTGTAAAAAAAAAAAGAAAGCAGTAAAAATAACAGAAAGCAAAATAGTTATTTAGTATAAGGTAGACTTGAAGAATATTATCAGAGATAAACAGGGGAGATTTAATAATGATCATCAGGTCAGTTCACGAAAGACATAATAATATTAGATGTTTTGCACTTAATTGCACAGCTTCAAAATACTTAAAGCAAAAGTTAACAGAATTGCAAGGAGAAATAGGCCAACCTGCAATTATAGTTGGATATTTTAACATCTCTCCCTCAGTAATTAATAGAACTTAAAAAGAATAGGTCACTGATGATCCAAACAACATTATCAACTACCTTGGCCTAATGGATATTGTTAAGATCAGTATATTTAACAACAGCTGAACACACATTCTCTTCAATTGTATACTCAACACTCACTAAGATTGATCATATGCTGGGCCATAAACCAAACCTCAAAAAATTTAAGAGGATTGAACACAAGAGTGTGCCCTCTTAATTTCAGTGAAATCAAACTAGAAATCAATAATAGAAATCTAGCTGGAAAGTTGTCAAATACTCGGGAATGAAACAACACACTTCTAAATATTCTATAGGTCAAAGTCAGATGGGAAATTAGAAAATGTTTAGAACCAAATAACAATAGTAAGAGCAAGATAGTGAAATCCAGAGATAGGTGGTCTGGAGAAACTGGAGAAGGATGTGGCATTCCACTCCCTACTAGGGGGACTAGGACAGAAGTGACATGTGCCTAACTACGTAGGGGATGGAGAGGCTAAGAGGAGTCAGGCCTTAAATGGGAAGAAGAGACAGGAAGAGATGAAAGATTCCCTAAGAGTGAATGATGGTATGAACATTGCTTTGAAAATCACTAACAATCTGTGGTCTCCTTACTAATCACAAATCTCCTGTTCAGCCATAAACAAATCTAAGCACTTTTTCTGTCATGCCTATGTAAACAGACAAACATGACACCTTGTGGGCAGGGGACTGAATCCTTAAAAGAAGCTGTGTAGCAAATAGAGTGTGTTTTACTCTACAGTTTTAATAAATACACTTTTTAATCAATTTTATTTAGCTTGGGGGATCTATATGTCCTTGGTACTTAGTCATTTTTTGTCTTGTGTGGGCTGACACACCTCAGGTTTCTCGACTAAAGCCTCCTCCCACCACCAGCAAGTCTAAACACCATCCATACTTCTCAGAATCTACTTTCTGTTTCTTAGATACTAGTCTTTTTAGGTGAATAGTACCTTTTCCTCTAAGCTGCTGAGGAATTTGTATGACACATTTCTACCATTTTTTTACAGCCTGGGGAACAGGGACGGTGTCTACCTTGCCTCAGGGATTACTCACAGGACCTTGCTGATAGTACGTGTTCAATATTTGTTGAGGACTGAGAAAAGAAAGGAACACAGGAAGGAAGAAATACAGGAAAGAAGGAAGGAAGAAGGGGCAATTCGTAGGCTTCTTCAAAAGAAAGTGATGACAACATGGAATCTCAAGGAAAAAGAAAGCTCTTACTAATACAACTTATGGCTTTTCATACTAGAGTTTAGCTCAGTTAGTGGAGTGCTGCTCCACACTTTCTGAGGACTTGGGTTCAATCTCCAACACTGCAAAAGTGGGAGAAGGATGTGGCATTCCACTCCCGAAACGATCAGCCATTGACAACCCCATGAGGGTGGCTATGAGTCTTGATGGCACCTAACAATAACAACATGGCCTTTCATGGACTATCATCAGAGTCCCTAAAAGAAATTTCCATATGGGATACCTTTTAAAGAAGTGGGTCTTATTTCTTTGTATTATCAATAGCACAGAACACACAGAAAACATTTAGTACATGATTGCTGAATGAAAGGTAAAATACTCTTCTAATATATCCCAGAGAATACAGTACTTCTGCTTAAGCATCGTTTTGCTTTCTGTGCTTTCATTTACCCCCAGACAAGCATAATTTAAAAATATTAAATGGAAAAACTATCATAGTGCTTGTGTTTACAGAGCCTAGTGCTCTGTCCCAATCAATGTGTACTTCATTCATGTCACTTTCTCTCATCACATAAGCACTACATCATTTCACATCTTCACAAGAGTAAAGTTGAAAGGAGTACAGTAAGATATTTTGAGAAAGAGAAGGCGAAGGAGGGAGACTACATTCATATAACTTTTATTACAGTTTATCATTATATGTATTTTATTCTATTAGTAGTTATTGTTGCTCATTTCTTACTGTGCCTAATTTAAAAATTTATCATAGGTATGTACATATAGTAAAACCATAGTTTATATAAGATTCAGTATTATTCAGGGTTTCAGGCACCTACTGGAGGTCTTGGAACATATCCTCTACCAGTAAGGATGGGCCACTACACAGAGGTCCCTGGCTTTAAATCTGAAAGCCTGTCTGGCAGGAAACTTTTGAGGTGGGCAGTTCATTCTCTCAGGATTTTCTCATCTGGAAAGCATGAATAGTACAACCTGTTCTACCTCAACTCCCTGATTTTCCTTCAGGAGTCCTATGAAGACCTTTGAATACCATGAAGAAGAATGAAAAAGCATTACCAGTGACTGTTGACGAAGCAACAAGAGCTCAACACATAAATAACAACTTACAGCAATTCCATCGAGTCCAGGCAGCCCCGGGTCCCCCTGAGAAACAAACAAAGGAAGGACATTGAAGAGATTAATAAATTAAGTCCAGAGTTTTTCAGAAAACTAACCTAAGACTCATTGGGATAAAAACACATCACAGAAACTTGGGCCTCCTCTGTTCAGGTTATGTGTTCTAAATGGTGCATGAATTGGACATCCAACCATTTACTTTTTTCCTATGAAAAATCTAGACTCTAGAAGACAAATATGATAGCCTTGGCAGAACAGAATTTCATATTTTACTTGGATTAATTAATTTTCCCCTTTTCTAGGAACTTATCAATTAGAAACTGCTTCTGTGGGCTGGTGATTTTTCCTGCTCTTTTTGGAGGAAAGCAAAGTAACCTTCCCATGTGCCTTCATCCCTAGAGAATGTGTGTGCCCATAGATGTACAATGCAAATCAGACATTTCAAGGGAAAAATCAACAGAGCATATAGTCACTGATTATGTTTTAATTACTTCGCAGCATCTTCAGTCACTGTGTGAATCTCTAATGTAACCATCTTGTGGAAATTGCTGTGTTCCACTGAACCCAGGGTTTCTTTGATTTTTGGCAAAACCATTTAATCAATGTTTACTAAGACAATAGCCATATTTTGACACCTGCTATTCTTTCCCTACCTGGATTACCATAAAAAATCAGCTCTTAAACCGGGCATGGTGGCACACGCCTGTAATCCCAGAGACTTGGGAGGCAGAGGCAGGAGGATTGCAAGTTCAAGACAAGAGACAGTCTGTGTAATTCAGCGAGACCCTGTCTAAAAAGTAAAAAAATGGGCTGAGGGTGCAGCTCAGTGGTCCAGCACTTGCAGGGCATACAAGCACGAAGCCCTGGGTTCAACCCCCAATACAAATAAATAAATAAATAAAATCAGCTCTCTATACTATGGAAAGAACCCTATCTGGGGTTTAGCTCTTCAGTGAACTGGCTGTGTGGCTCTGAGCAAGTCACATAGCCTCAGTATACATCATTTTTGTATCTGTAAAATGAGCAATATGAATACAGTAATCATGAGGTCCTTCATCTCTAATACTTTATCTTCTACTATGGCACCCATAGTCAATTTAAACTCTAGATCTTCTCCAGTTGTCCAGCTACCCACCCTCATCACTGCCTTCGGAGTTGTTTTCAATATCTCTGACTCTATACACTGAAGGAGGACATAAAAGTGACAACTAGCTAGGTAAGCTTGGTTCATTTCCCCCTCAGATGATGGACACATCAATTCCCATTTTATACCAGGGCAAAGATGGGTTTCTTTCCTATTCTACAAAAGAATAGGGGCAGTTATTTGGAACCAGAGTTATTGAGGTACCCATAAGGATACCAGGCAGCATACACCAGAGGAGAATCACAATAAAGCAGAATATTCTTGACAAGAGATGAAAGATTCCAGCCAGCTGCAGAGCTAATAGGCAAGTTTTTGCAGACATCCCGGGGCCCTGGTAGGGTGATGGGTGGCATGCTGGGGCAGAGATGGGTGGAGCCAGGATCCTGGGCTGGTAGCCATACTGAGATGGGCAGAGACATACATGGATTCAAACCAAGGTATATAGACATTAAGGATTCCAGAGTAGACAAAAAGTATCTGCCTCTAGGAAATGTCTTGGCTTGTTAAGGAAAATGATACCCATGCAAGCTGCTTGGTTGCTGATCTGTCTCTTATTTTTGGTCTAGATCCTATAAAGCAACTCTCTTTGACAGTATAGTTGCAAACATTTCCGTTAATGTTTCCACCACAAAAAGCTCTAGATCCTTTTAAATCCAGTTAGGTCTGCTCCTTAAATAAAGACACAGCTGCTAGTTCTGGAATTGTTATTGCTGGAGGTGGGGTCCAATCCTGGGGAACCCAATTTATAGCCTACACAGCCTCCTGCCTTAGAGGTTCTTACCTCCATTCCTGTGAAGCTGCCTTGAGAAGGAGCAGGTTCACCTTTTGAGCCTTTGTGACCAGGGAGCCCCTGAGCAAAACAAGAGAAATTTGTGAAGAAATGCACACACTCATAGTTTTGTTAACAGTAGGATTTGATCAGATGAAGGATGGAAAAACAAGAGCCTGAAATTCTGTGGCTCACTGTGGCACAGTTGGCTGTGCTGAGGTAAAAAGCCCATCCCCTGATCAGGTGCTGTGTCTCAAAGCTGCCAGGCACTGTGGTACATGCTTGTAATCCCAGAGACTAGGGAGGTAGAGGCAGAAGAATCAGCAAATTCGAGGCCAGGGGGGGCTTGTACAACTTAGTGAGATCCTGTCTCAAAATAGAAAAATCCAAAAGGGGCTGTGGGTGTGGCTCAGGGCTAGAGCACTTGCTTAGCATGCGCAGGGCCCTGGGTTCAATCCCCCAGTACTGCCCCCCCAAAAAAAAATCTAGATGCCATTCCCCACTCTCAGGTCAGAGGTCTGTAAAGAGATGGGGGATTGAGAGCAGAATTTACATCTATTCTGTACAACAGTCTGAACAAACACATATAACTCATAAGCCTAGAGTTCACTGCTTGAACCCTCACAGGTATTAAGCCAGTGACAGGGCCTTTATCTAGGACAAAGGTCAGTAAAATTTTTCTATAAAGAACCAGATATTAAATAATTTAAGCTGTGTGGGCCACATTTGGATGTATCCCATATTACTCTTATTGTTTCTTTCACTAATACCTTTAAAATGTAAAAGCAGGCTATAGGCCAAGTGCCTTTGTGGGCCATTTTGTAGGCCCCTGGTATAAAAGATACCTATGAAACCACCTTCATCTTGTGCTTCTGCCACACATCTTCGGCTTCAACACCTGTGAAGAGGCTGGTGTATTTCATCATTAACAAGGAAAACAGTTCAATATACCCAATTCCAGTCTTTCAATTAAACTTTTGTTGTCTCAGTGGCATATGCTGGCTAATATCTGCTACAGTTTGTTTTCCTGGGGAAAATCTAAGATCTTAACACCTAAGTGGAAGCCAAGATTAGTATCGGGGGTAGGGCTAAATTATGGGGACTGAATTGCTGACTGAATGATGGATTCCTTGAGCACAGGGACCACTAGTATAATAAAAGAACATGGCCCCAGAAGCACAAACCAGTTTCTTTCCTAGCCCTGCCTGTTTCCCTTTATTCTTGTGGTCACTTATTCTTTTCAAAGAAGCTTCAAAGAAGCTGACTGAATGGACATTCAGCAGGGGGTAAGGTTCAGCTTAGTAAAATACATGCCCAAATTCCTCTTTAAACTTAAGGTGAGATGTAGTGACAGGATTAGGTTTCTACCTCCTTTGTCAGTCAGGGGATTTTTATTACCTCAAGATCTCTATTCTCCTTCTTGGGGCCAGAATTCCCTTACATTGCTGGATTTCCATTCTCATCACAGAAGTATTCTGTTCCCTTCCTCTGTTGCCATGGCAGTGTTTAAAGGCCTTTGTGACTCACACAGATCATTCCATATTAGGAATATATCTTTTGCAAGAGCCCCCCACCCCTGCTGTATATTGGTTTGGTCCTTAGATGTCAAGGTCCTTTATCCCTGTGTCACTTTGTCATACATATATGCACACCCACAACCTGGTCACTGAAGGCAATGGTGTTGCAGTGAAATGTCAATTAATTAATGTACTTATGAAGTCTGCCTAATGGCTGGTATGATTTCTCGTGTAAAATATAATATCAAAACCCTTATTGATTTAGATTATTTCAAGTAAGGTTAAGAACAGGCTTGAAATGCTTTGTTTTTGTCTTTCCAGACACTTGTAAAGACAGCCTTGTAAGGGCATGATATGTATTAGACATCCTTTAAACACAATCATCTGAGCCCTATTTGGAGGAATGGAATTACATAAAAAGTGGTGACACTGGGGTCTAACTATATCAACCCTATAACTAAGGGTTATGACATGGGGTGAGGTGCGATGAGCTGCAAGCTCAGTATTTCTTATACTTAGAACCACTGGCATTGGACCAAATGATTGCTTGATGTTGAGGGGATGATATCCTTTGCCAACAGCATACCATCAGTCATGACATCCAATAATATCAATAAAAATTGTCAAATGTCCCCTGAGGGGCAAAATCATCCCTGGTTAAAGACCACTAGTCTAGGCCAAGCTTTCCAAGACTTTTTCTTTTCTTTTTTTGCAGTACTAGGGACTGAACCCAGGGCCTCACACATACTTTGCAAGCATTCGCCACTGACCTACACTCCCAGCCAATTTTTTACTTGTTAAAATGATACAGGGTCTCACTAAATTACACAGGCTACATCTGGCCTGGAACTGGCAATCCTCCTGCCTCTACCTCCCGAGTTGCTTGGATTACAGGTGTGCACCACCGTACCCCGCTGACCTTTGGTTCTTATTAGTGTCAGTGATCGCATGTAAGCCTTCCAAGTGTTTTCCAAAATCATCCGATGTGAAAAAACACCGATTAGCCCAAGTATATGTTTTGCTCTGAAATGCCTTTTAACAATCTTGCCAATTCCAAAAGCAGCATCAAAAACAAAAACAAAGGTGCAAGCTGAGGTAGTGCAGTACATATACCCGCTGCAACAGGTATTCCTTAGATTTTCACTGTTGTGCTACTGCCAATGCAGATTCCTAAGTTGGACAAGGGGCTGAAGTGGCTGCCCCACAGAAGCTTAAGGAGGTTTCCAGACAAACTGAAGAAGAGCCTATTTGGAGGCCAGCCAAGCCATTTGAATTAAAGTACAAAGAACTGGCAGCATACAGGTGGTCCAGGAATCCCAGGATAGCCATCAGGGCCTGGAAATCCAACAGCTCCTTGAGTTCCATTACAGCCATCCAGGCCAGGTGGTCCTCTGGGGCCTGGCTGTCCAGGGTGGCCCTGTTCAAAGAGAAAAGAAGGGATTAAGTCAAAAACAGGACTGTCAACTAATCCAAAAAGCTCCACAGTGAGAATAGCCAAGTATGTTGCTAAACTAGGGCTCCATGACAGCTCCCTTAACCCCATCACGTATGCTTTCATATCTTTCTTTTATCCTCAGCTATATATGCCTACTCACAGCTTGAAGCTACCCCTCTCGCAGGACTGAAGCTTTAATAGGATCCAAGCTGGACCTGACTTGACAGCACCTAACAACAACAAGCTCAACCCAAAGGGATCAAGCATGAGCAGATGTGATATACAGAGTGCTACAACTTCAATTTCCCTCAGTACAGGGTGTTCTAAAATGATTCTTAGCTGTCTGGGCAGCTGAAGAGAGAAAATCATGCTAGGCCTTGGGAATCCTCAGCTCAGACAGATCCTGGGAAGCCTAGTATAATTTCTTGTGTTGGAAAATCTGCATGGGAACTGATGCTGGATTTTGGTCAGCAGAGCAAAAGCCATTCACATCCACCTCCTGTCCTGAAAGCTCCTTGGCTCAAAATAAGCAAGTCCTGCAAAAATCTCACTTTCAGCCAGGTGAAGTGGCACATGCTTGTAATCCCAGAGACTTGAGAAGTGGAGACAGAAGGATCACAAATTTAAGGCCAGAGGCAGCCTGAATAACTTAGCAAGACCTTGACTCAAATTGTAAAAAATGGGTTGGGGGTGAAATTCAGTGGTAGAGCATTTGCAAAATATGTGTATGGCCCTGGGTTCAACCCCCAAGTACTGCAAAGAAAAAAATGGCTGGCTTCAAAGTCACAATCCTTGTAACTCAGCCTCCCAAGTCACTGGGACTACAGGTGTGTATCGTAACACTGGGGAAGAACCTCACTTTCAGTGTCATTTTTCACAATCATCTGTCAAGTTATTGCTTCAGTTAGGGACCTGTATCTTCTCTTTTTTGTTATACTCACTACTGAGGCAACTTTTTTGCTGGGGAATTAGTAAGTATTCTCATACAGCTCATCTGAATTCGATCATTTTCTAGAATTGGTCTTTCTTGATACATACAATTCCATTTTATAGAGAATATAACTTATTTTAATCAGTAAAGACCAGTTGAGTGTTGGGCATGGAGCAAAGAGATAACCTGAAAGATCAGAAATCTGGATGGGTCAATGCAAGGCAGATTTCCTACCTCCCTGCTAAACACACTTTTTAAAGCCAAGTATATATTTAACAATTTGAGGGAAATATGGCATGTGTTCAAAGATGAACTTTTCAAGTAGTCTTTCTTTGTCCATGGAAAAAATTCATGAGTTTTAAACTATGTATCATTCTGAGTATAATGAGATCTCATGCCATCCCACTCCATCCCACCTGCCTGTTAGTCACTTTGTTGTTGTTGTTGTTAGGTGCCCTCGAGTCGGTATCCGACTCATAGCGACCCTCTGTACAATAGGGGAAACACTATTGTCAGTGCTTCTCTGCTGTTCATAGGGTTTTCAATGGCAGATTGATTTTTGGAAGGGGGTTGCCAGGTCCTTCTCCCATCTTATTATCTGATTGAGTTTTACAGTGGTATCAAAGTGCTTATGTTCAAGTAATTTTTTTTGTTGGGCTGGGATTTAGCTCAGTTGGTAAAGCGCTGCGCTGCAGTCTCTGAGGTCCTGAGTTCAATTCCCAGCACTGCAAAAATGGGAGAAGGACCTGGCAATCCACTCCCAAGTCAATCCAGAAATAGTCAGCCACTGAAAACCCTATGAGGGTCACTATGAGTCGGATACCGACTCGACGGCAAACAACAACAACAACAACAACAACAACAACAACTTTTTTGTTACTTAATAATGGCCTCAAAGCACAAAAGTAGTGATTCTGGTCATTCAGATATGACAAAGAGAAACTGTAAAATGCTTCCTTTAAATGAAAAGGTGAAAAGTCTTGACTTAATAAAGTAAAACATCATATGCTGAGGTTGCTAAGACCTAACGGAAGAACAATTCTATCCATTAAATCGTGAAGCAAGAAAAAGAAATTTGTGCTAATTTTGCTGTTCCACCTCAAACTGTA